>JASTWQ010000253.1:0-288729 GCA_035220615.1 Leptothorax acervorum | reverse complement strand
TTAATTATTTCAGAGAATGGAATAATTGATTTGTCAATCGACACTTCGAAATAAGTATATAGATTTTTAGAATATATTAAGGAAAGTTTATATGAGTATGTTAACATTATGTAAGTACAATTTAATATTTTCCAATTTCTCTGTAATTCCTAAGGTCTCCGTTTCACGTATTATATCGAACGCATTATCGACGTCACGTAGATTTATCTGGACGTTCTCTAGACAAATTTTTAAAAATTAAGATTCCGTTCATTATTAGGCATCACTGTGTGTTGTTAGTAGTCGACCGTTAATTGCTTTTTCCAACGAGTGATTGTTATGTTTGCGCTAATTTAATGATCGAATACTGTGAGATTGTGTTCAACACTTTATTAACGAGTCGCGCCTGCTATCCGTCGAGACTAATTACAATACCTCGATGGAAACCATAAATCGCCATTGTTCTTCGATGAAGTGCGAACGTGGGTAGATAAGTTGGCAGATAAGTCGGGATTTCAAAAGGGAATCCATACTGGAGAACATCATGGGTCCGATTATTGCAAGATTAAAGGATATGTTCGCGGTTTTATGGATCCCCTTGTTCGAGTATGTCGTCTGTAAAACGTGTAAACGAAAGCGAAATCTTACCTTGAAACAGATACGGACTGCTGGGGGCCAGCGGATGCGGCAAGACCACCCTGCTGTCCTGCATAGTCGGAGTTCGTTATCTCGACAGCGGAGAAGTGTCGGTCCTGGGGGGAAATCCGGGCAGCAAGGAATCCGGAATTCCCGGGCCTCGAGTAGGTTACATGCCGCAGGATATCTCTTTAGTCGGGGAGTTCTCTATGAGCGGTGCCCTTTATTACTTCGGCAGGATCAACGGGCTTGACGATGAGGAGATCGGTAAGACGTAAGGAAAAGAGCACTTGTGGTCGTTGCGCGCGAAACATCGCGTAAATTCTGAGAAGTTATTTTGAGTAAACGTCTTTCAAGCGTTACCAGTTTCTGTTATTAATTACTCGTGAGATATTTCACTAATCCAGGCAGCACCATGTCCAAAATCGAATAATTAAGACGTTTTTTAGACATCATATCATAAGATGTTTTAAAGATGTCTTAAATATGTCTTAAGGATGTCTTATGTCCCAATTTTGCGTGCTGTCTGGATAAGTTATTTCGAATCAACTAATAGCTTTTCCTTCTATTATTTTTAAGAGACGAGAAAGAACTTCTTCTCGGAGTTGCTCCAACTACCCCCAGCAAATCACCTGGTGAAGAATATGAGTGGAGGTCAACAGCGAAGGGTTTCCTTTGCCGCCGCATTGATCCACAGGCCCGAGCTCCTGATTCTAGACGAACCCACTGTGGGCTTAGACCCAATTTTGAGGGAGAAGCAAGTAGATTTTGCTTTCTTTTTATACGCGCTAAGCAAAGAATAATAAGAAAATGTTTGGACGTATTTTTTTGTTACAGCATTTGGGCTTACCTGATCAAGATCACGCAGGAGGAAGGTATCACTGTGCTAATTACGACACATTATATCGAAGAGACTAAAGATGCTAGTAAGGTGAGTCTTTCCATTAGATTAACCCTAATAAGTCACACGGGGTGGAATCCACCCCAGCCATTTTTTGGACTTCGAAAACGACCCAGTAAATCAATGGAAATGGGCCTTGTGCCGCCATCTACAGGTAGTCGGGACCTTCAAGTATCGATCCCCGTCGGTGGTATATTTTTCGGCCCGTTAGTTCTCTCTCGACAGCCGCTCAAAGTGGGCGTCTCGGAATTTGGGGGTGGATTTCACCCAGTGTGACTCATACGTAATGATTTGAGTTTTTGTAATATTTTTTTTTTTCGTTTCTCGTTGTTCCAAAGTGAAGAGGCAAATACACAGTTGTATTTTTCGTTGCTTAGAATTTTTTAAAAAATGTTACTGTGTAATTATTCATGAAAAGTAGATGGGTTATAACTTGAGCTCCCGTACAATTCGCGAGGAATTGCTTGAGGAGTCCGAAGAACAGCCAATTCTTGGCGGCGATAACACTGATGGAGCCGAAAACCACGTGTCCGAGCAATATATATATTATATATATAATATATACGTAATATAATATAATAATATATATATATATTATTATATTATTACCTATATTATTATATATTATTATATATATACATTGTGTATCGTTCTTGCAGGTGTGCCTTGACCAAATGTAAATATATATATATATATATATATATATATATATATATATATATATTTACATTTGGTTTGGTCAAGGCACACCTGCAAGAACGATACACAATACTAACAATTCGCAAGGACATCAAATGCGGTATTGCGAATATCCTGCACCTCCAGGACAGGCCTTCATTTGGAGAGAACCGCCCAAAATTGGATAGGCAAAAAAAGATGTCAAATTTGCCCGAGAGGAACTGATAAAAAGACGGTCTGCATGTGTCCCATTTGCCTTCGACCGATGTGCGACAAGCATCGCGCATATTTATGCGTTGAATGTGCCTATGGCATGGAATAAAAAATTGTAATTTTTTTATTTACTTAAAGTATGTAATTTGCAACGTAAATATATTTTTTTCATATTTTTTAAACCATTTTTCATAAATATATTGCTATTTTTTCCATCAAAATGTCGTTTTCACTATTCCGCAAAAAATCGCACATTCATACCTCAAAATAAATATACTTTTCGGAACGGCCGCATAAACTGCAATAATCAGTGAAAAGTGCATCATCTGAGGATGAAAAAACCGTTTGAAAAATTAAGATATCTTAAAAATTGAAAAAGTTACATTAGTTTTTGTGAAAAAAGTCACTTTTTCGACTTTTTTTTTTCAACAATTTTTTTACATATGTTAAATTAATTTTTTGGAAATCAAACCTATACAGTCTTTTTAAGGAAGATTTAAACTACAACAGGATATTTTTTTTTTTTTTTTTAAGGTCACATATAATTTTTTATACACGTGCAAACACGCTGGGGTGGATTCCACCCCGTGTGACCATTACGGGATTTTCCGGAGGTGTGACTTATTAGGGTTAATACTGATAATATTTATATACATATAAAAAAAGATCTAGGAAGAAATTCTATAAGCTCTTGAAACGAGAAGTCGAGAACTACTTAGAAAATTTTTTTTCCTTAGTGATACGCACACACATATAAAACACACACACACGTAAATTTAATCGTGCTTAATATTGCGTATCTTCAATGCTACGCAGATCGGTTTGATGAGATGTGGTAAATTGTTGGCTGAATCGACACCGCAGAAATTGCTGGAGCAATTTCAATGCTCATTTTTAGAAGAGGCTTTCTTGAAACTATGCGAGGCACAGAATAATACAGTCGACTTGAATGAGGCTCAGGGATCTAAGGCGGAAGATATCGGCAGCGACGTCTTGAATCAAGACCAAGATAAATGCGAACAAAGAAAAGTAAGTATATATAGAAATAATCTATACTGTTCTCATTGTTATATAATGTTATGTAAATCTGTATTAATTTATAACACAAATAAATCGAATTGTTAAGGGATATTTGGAGTACAAAACAGTTGCGGAACGTAAAGTTTCGCGATCAAGAAGGTTCAAAGCTCTATTGACGAAGAACGGCACCCAATTTCTTCGTTATTACACGTAAGTATTTATCATTAACTTATCAATAACTCAGAAGAGATGCACTTGTCAACAAAATAATATTGCAATTATTTCAATTTCGAATGTTGTCATTTTTTTCACTATACTTGTGTAGCGTTGAAATGTTACGAAACATTGTATTTAAAAAAAATCGAGATTTGATCAATTGTTACACATTTCATAACAATAATAATAACGTATTCTTTCAGAGGGCTAGTTTTTGCAGTGTTCTTTCCGATAATTCAAGTCGGCCTATTTTGTGTTGCAATTGGTGGTGATCCAAAGGACTTGAAGATTGGGGTTGTCAACGATGAAGCTGGCAACTGCGATTACGGCAGCAACTTCGGCAATGTTTGGAATGATGAAACCACCTGCCACTTCGGCAATCTTAGCTGTAGGTTTTTGTACAATTTTGACGACTCCATTGCGATAAAGGTATAATGATATAAAAATAAGTAATGTATTGAAAATTAATAATGTGTTTAATGTTCATGATTATAACACCTTTCTGTTTTCTTGGTGTCCTCTTCTCCCTTCCGAATATTTATTCCAATGTAAATTGAGAATATTTACTTTGATATAAATTGAGAGAAAGAGAATGACAGTAATAATAATCATTAACGCGTTTCTTAAAGATTCTTATTAATTATATTTCGCTTTCAGGCGTATTATGACGATATTTTAAAAGCGAATCATGATGTACAGAATGGAGAACTCACAGGTATAATATATTTTAACCAAAATTTCTCCGAAGCTCTGCAAATACGAGTGGAAGAAGCCAATTTCGCAAAGGATTCTGATCTTCTCGCCAGTCAGATTCAAGTTTTCCTCGATATGAGCGGTACGTTATTTATTATGTGTCATGTATGTGTTATTAATAAAATTTTTCTATACGTGTGCGTGTACGCGCGCGAGAAAATTTTTTTTAAATAAATATATTAAATAGGACCGCTTATATAGGACCGCGTTTTACATTTAAATTAAACTGCGAGAATGCGGAATTTGATTGACAGTTTTTTAACACGTATGACTATGGTTTACATTTTAATTTATTTTAATTTAATTTATTTTTGACTACGGCATTATGCGAAGTTGAGGAGTTTTTGTATTTTTTGTATTTATTTACATACGCTGAAGAGGACTCGAAGATTGAGTCGAAACTTACGTACATGTAAACTATTTGTGATTAAAAAATTTTACTGCGCACCAATTACCGCGCGTTGGCTCTAGTGCCTTATTATTTTATATTTTAAAAATATTAAAAGAACTGCACACAAAAAGAAATTAAGACTGTGTCAAATCCTGAATATTTTAACATAAACGGGGCACGCAAATTAATTGATTTATTACAAATACTTAAATTTATAATGGCTTTTCTGTTATAGATAGACAAATTGGCCTCATTACGCAGAAGAAGCTATTCGATCGTTTTTTAGAGGTTTATGAGGATATCATGAGGGACTGCAATTATTCGCCAAAACTGGCCGATCCGCCCATTCGAGCGAGTATATTTTACACACACACACACACACACACATTTTATAATTTTATAATCAAATTTCTTTTTCTTTCTTTTCCTCCCTCTCCCCCCCTCTTTCTCTCTCTCTCTCACTCTCTCTCTCTCTCTCTCTATCGTGTAAAACCAAAAAATAAAAATTTCATTCATTTTCAGTTTGAAGATCCCATTTATGGTACGATAGAACTCAATTATGCGGATTTCATGACACCATCGTATATACTATCGTAAGCAAAAGTTAAGCTAACATAATAAATGAAATCAATTGCTGTTACTAAACTTTGTAGTTTTATATTATATCTTTGCAGACTTATCTTCCTTTTGGCCAATACAGTCTCTACCACCTTGATAATCACAGAGCGACTGGAGGGCATCTGGGATCGAAGCGTAGTCCAAGGTAATTTACCAATTAGACTTCAAAATCGATGTTACGATTATTTCTTCGTCTCTCTATTTTCTATCATAATAATGTAAATATAAATATATGTAATAGGGGTCAAGACAGAAGAAATCCTGCTGTCTCACGTTGTTATTCAGAGCGTCGTCATAATTATTCATACCGCCATGATAATGCTCTTAATCTTTCCTATATGGGGTTTGGAATGTAAAGGATCGATATTCGCCACAATTGTTCTTGTTTTTCTAAGTGGTTTTAGCGGATTAATGTACGGTGAGTACTCCACACGATGTATAGAAAAAAACGCGCAGCAACAATTCAGGCACTGCTGAGAATTAAATTGATCATTTGTGTTAATGCATTCCCAGGTTTTATCATCTCTGTTATGTGCAAAAATCACACTATGGCGTATTATTGTTCGTCTGGAAGTTTTTTCCCGCTAATATTACTCAACGGTAAGTCTCTATTCTTTGTTTCGCAAAAAATTGCTTCAAGCTAGTGTTGCTAACAATAAGTGATACCATTATTAAATTAATTACTTCCGAATTTTAATTCTTTTATCACGTAATACATATGTACATATATATTACATTATTAATAAAAATCTTAGAAAATGTTTGCTAAGATTAATATCAATAATATCTAGCAGGGGATTATCTAACATTTACGTTAATCAAATTTTTATTAATGTATTAATTTGACAAAATCATAGGATGCATATGGCCGGTGGAGGGAATGCCAAAAGTGCTTCGCTGGTTTAGCTACATGTTGCCAACTACATTGCCCTCCATATCTCTGAGAGGAATCATCTACAAAGGATTTTCCATAACTGAATCAGAAGTTTACCTTGGCTACTTAATAAGTTTAGGATGGATCCTGTTGTACCTGATCATGACTATACGTGGTGTAAGATCGAAATTATCGTGATATCGTTTAGAAACGTAGAAAACATTTCTTTTGATACAATACAGAAACAGTTTCGCATTATCTACAGAATATACATATGTAAAATCAAAGAAATAATTATTTCAACCATTTAAATGGCTATGTAAGAAATTAATTGCTCAAAAAGGATAAATTTTTCATACTTATAAATTTCATTTGTTTACTTACATATATAACCATAGTTGTAAATTAATTTTCTTTATTTTATTTAAAAAATTAATAATTATGTTTTATTTTATTATATAGTATAAGAATAATATAAAACTAATAAATTATTTCTGTGTGATAGCAATATTAAATGTTTTTCAAAGAATAACGACCAGTATTTTAGACAGAAAATAACCTCAATATTATATTCAAAATCAGATATACATTTATAATTTTAGTTAAAGTACTTAATTTTTTAAATAATTACATCGATATAATAAAAGGTTGTATAATAAAGTTTGAAAAAGAATTTAATTCATGATTTTAATATATATATATTAAAGTAACGTAAGTAAATATAAGTACTTGATAATTGTTTATTATAAAAAATAGGAAAATATGACCGTGTTGAAATCGTAGCCCACTCGCCGTTCGACAACCGTTAGAGCTCGGTTTTTACTTTTCTCTAGTCTTAAAAGCTATTTTAGATTTATAGGAAATTTCCGCGGAAAAAGAAACGTAACAATTAAATAAACAATCTATGCGGAAAGACATAATGTTTTATTTGAATTACAAATTAGAGTTAATAACCTTACGTATGTAAATCCTGTGTCTAGACGAGGGAGAAGATAATGATACACTTATAGAGTCGCTGTGGGTAAAGCCACGCGTTAGTCATCGCGTAGCCTTGGACAATGTTAGATGTATCTTTTGAAAGTACCTCTCGAAACTCCATAAAGAACGTGTGTAATAATGACATAAGCATTCCGAGCTTTTGAACTTCTGACACATATAATATCTGATATACACTTCACATGTTTTGTTTATTATAAAAGAAGTGCAGCGTGATAAAACACAACATTGTGTCATTTTTCTGTTGTTTTCATGATTAAGGTGGTTCATGCAGTACTTGCAAGTCAAATAGGCAACTATTTTTATTAGTGATAAATAAGTGTGATTTTTGTCCGTAAAAATCAGCATATAATTAGATTTATTATTTATGACATCTTTAATGTTATACGACCTCTACGTAATTAAAATATTGAGACAAAAGTCACTTCTTTTACTAAAGTTGTGAGCATGGTCGGTATACACGACCAGTCAGCAGCACGCGTGGTAAGCAGTCTTCGTCGCCGCGATCTATATAACCTTTACGTACAATTGTCAAATATTGAGCGAGCAGCCTCGACGTAAGGGAAGTTTCGAGACAAACGTGCACAAACGTGGTAAACGTTGAAAGTTTTGAGATAAGTATGCGCCTTACGCATCAGCTGACACGTGCGACGTTGTGAAGCTGCCGCTAGTGCCGCTCGAGTCCAGCCATCAGTTCCGTGTTGTCGATTTAGTCAATCGAAAATTACGTTTTATTATTATATGGTTCGGTCAATGAACTCGGGCTTTCGTCCAGTATCTTACAAAATGTTTATTGCATCGTTTCGTCAGTTTTTGGTTCGTTCAAGTACATTTGAAGTATTGCAATTTTTGCAGCATAAGCGCTTTTGCCTCGTTTTTCGCATAGGGTCTACCCCCACCGCGTTAAATTGGCAAAGTTTACGGACATATATCTCCGGAACCAATCGGTTAAAAAATCCGAAATTTTACAGACACACTCTAGGAACGTTAACCTTTCATTTAATATCACATTTTCCGGGCTAACTACATATGACCTAAATGCATGAACCACCTTAATTGAATCAGTTGAAGAAATTGGAAAAATATTTCATTCATAAATTGCAAATCATAATTAACAAATTTTTGGAAAAGGAAGAAAATGTTTCACTTGCGAACTTGATTATCGGTATGTATAGTGCGCAAATTTCTTAGATAAGTGTAAAATGCTCGTAAATATATGCGGATGAAATAAAAAAAGATAACTATATATTTTTTCTATTTTATGTCAATTTTAAAATACAGAGAACAAAACGTCAAAAGTGCTTTCTAACGAAATAAAATCGGTAAGTTAAAATGTTATTCAACAGTTATGCAAGATACCTTTTAATCCATATTTATGTATAAATTAATCAAATTGAATTAGAGAATGTGTAAATATTCTTTAATTAAAAACGTTCAATATGATTAACCCTTTGTTGCATAGTATATGGAAACACCTATTATTTTGCAGCTTATCTATGTTTTTATGTTTGTGTAACATATTTGGTACGTTATGTTTCTAAGACTTGTGTGTGTACATAATAACATAAATATGTAATTATTTTTGCGTTTGTCGTCCCTGCCACTGATAATTTCCAAATTCATTTATTATTTCTAAAATAAAATTTTATTAACTAACAAGTGAAATACGACCGTATATGATATACAATCAAATTAAGGAAAACGCTGTTAGACAGTCAGGACTGAATCTCTAATAATATTATTCGCTTGAATTTGTGTACAAATCATCGCTCCAGCAATCCACGCGGCGTTACTTTCGGATTTGAAACATAGTCTCAACTAAAAATAGAACAGTACCATCACATAATTAAATTAATAATCAATTTAACTACAGTAACACAAATTTTTAGCATGTTAGTAAAGTACGGGATATTTATAATAGGAACATATTCTGTGTAAAATTTCATTACAATCGGAATTTGACACTTTGCAAGATTCTCTTGTAAGAATTTTGAAAAATCACTTATACTTAACTTATATTTGCGATATATTACATTTGAAATTTTTACGTATAAAATTTTATACATAAATAAGCCATAGTTAATTTTTTCAATTTGGCTGCCATGTTAAATCTGCCACTTTGATTTATTAAATTTTTTATTTCAGATTTGCAATTAACAACCCTAACAACCACCATATATTGTAATTTAGCAAAATATGTTAAACAGAAAAATTTGTGCAACAAAGGGTTTAATTAAGTACAAAATAAATTTTAAGTTTCCTTATTCAATATGATCAATATACAATCCAAATTATAAAGTATAAAACTTTGTAAACATAATTTGTCGTGAAAAAGAAGATAATATTATTGGTACACGTTGGTTTTTATTTAGCGATGCAGTTGTTGAATACATGCCCGCGTAACAATATAGCTGGTTTGTTTTTCTTATAAATTTCTTTTATTTCTTATTTCCTGTATAAAATAATACTCGTATTAAATAGATTAAATCAGATTTAAAAATTCCATGCAACTACGGAAACGTAAGTATAAATAATAATCGAAATTGAAAAATCACGCGTTCAAAGTTAAATCACATTTTAATTTATTCTAATTGGATTGTAATTTTCGAGAAACGCTCGCGTGGATAATTAAAAGAACAATATTAAATGTAATTTTTTCCGAGCGTCTTACAATTAGATGCATTCCTCAGTACATTTCTGTTTTGTGTGAATAAGCTTCCATTATATATGTGTAACTTGATAATTACATCGACAATCTAAATACATTTTAAAACTATTGTGCTGCAATTACGTTATCAGAACGAATTATATACATATTTATGGAAATATCTTTTCTATATTTCTCTATTACATGTTACAATTCTTAATGTATATAAAAATTACAAATATAAAAGATAATTTACTAAAAAAAATCATATATTTCCTTTTAATTATTTTACTTTTTTATATTCTTTAACTTATTATAAATATTAATTTGCAGATTTGCTCGTTTTACACTGATTTTTTCGTATGTACTGATCGACACAAAAATAAATTTTTTGATGTCAGTCTTTCACGAGCCGTATTTGATCGTTTTCTCAATCGAGATATGTAGGTTTGCGTTTCGTGTAATCGAGAGTGTAACGTTATATGAAGCCGTACATGTGTTGTTGTCGCAGAAAAGAAATAAGAACAATTAACGTTCAGCGAAAATTACTTGAATTCTATCCTATGCTTCTGAAACCGAAATACTAAAACTACATAAGCTATAATAATGCATGGGACAAGATTGGTTTCCGAGAGAACTCAATTTAATAACGCGCATAAGTTGAAACATAATCCTGAGAAAGAAGAAAGAAACATCGAACAGAAGGAATTTCAAAGCAACGATACTTGAAAGGTTCCGTGAATAGTGGCATAGCTGTAGCCTTATTGTCTGGGGAGCGGGACTCTTAGTGTGTGCTTTACTGTTATAAAGTTTAAACAATAATATTATATCGTAATAAAACGCAAAAGTTAACCCCCAAAAAATAAAACGCAATAGTCAAAATCTCAAAGCAAAGCCGTAGTAAAAATAAAACGCGACGCTAAAATAGATTATTAGAAGAAAAAATTTATTACTGTTCGGTGGCTGATGCTCGAACAGTCATCAAGATTTCGCAGAATGGTGCAGCAAGATGCGGTGATCGTAAGGAACGCCGTGAAGCGTTATGGGAAAGAACAGCTAGTGCTCGACGGCCTGAATATGACGGTTTCACGGGGTTCCATGTAAGTAACCATTATTTATCATGTCAATACAAAAGATTAATCGTCTTTCTGTTAATTTCCGCTTCGAGTAAAATTGTAAACAAACAATTCAAGTTTTTTGAAAAAAGTCATCGAAAAGATACTCTCTTGGGAGAGAAAGCAGTGCAATGAAGATTGCATTAATGATTAATACTTGCGATTACTTGCGCGGTTTTTAATGTTTATTCAGCAAACCTATATACAGCATATCTTTTGCGGCAACTTGATACTTATTTCTTCATTTTTCGATATGTTGGAAATTGCCTCCAACTGTCGTCACGCACTTTTCCGCGTACATTCACCGATTGCTTAAACTGCTGTCGCTTGCAAACTACACGCCAAAATAATCGTAGTACGAGATGTGATCAAAAAGAAACCGGTCTGTACCTGCTGTTCGGCGATAGAATAAGGTACAGTCTAATACCGCTGGGAATCACTACCGTAGACCTTCGTGCGTCAGCCTGTCACGTGTCGTCGAGTTATGTACATACAGCGGAACGCTTGCTACGCGCAATTTTGTAACATTATGGTAGTGCCCGCTGCGATTTGAAATATGAAGCAAAGAGCGAATATAAAATTTTGCGTTAAACTCAAGAAATCTCTGTCACTGAGACCCTTCATATGCTTCGGGAGGCTTATGGCAATGAAGCGATGGGCCAAACTCATTGTCAGTGTTTTGAGTAGCACTCGCGTTTTAAAAAGGGCCGAACATCCGCTGGACGGCGCACCAGCACAACCCCTACAAATGCCGAAGAAATTTGACAATTTGTTCGCACTGATCATCGAATTACTCGTATTAAAGGTCTCCAGTGGCAGAGATTTCTTGAGTGGAGATTTCGCAGCGTGGCACTAACATAATGTTACAAAATCGCGCGTAGCAAGCGTTTCGCTGTACATCAGTCACGTGACAGACTAACGCACAAAGGTCTACGGGGTCTACGGTAGTGATTCCCAGCGGTATTAGACTGTACCTTATTCTATCGCCGAACAGCAGGTACAGTCCGATTTCTTTTTTATTTTGCACCTTGTTCTCGTGCCTCCGATCTCACGATCACACCGAAAATATTTATTTTTATCGCCGGGATAGGAGACGGAATAGTAATAAATTGGAGTCCGGTTACCAACACTTAATAGAATTCTTTAATTATCTTCGAACTCACGGACCGTCAGTGCGTTGTCGAAAGATTCACCGCACGAGTAAATACGCGCGCTGCGTTAGGCCGTCTTGACTCGTTCGCGACAAAAGCTCTGTTCCCTTTGGAGTTTAAACAGACAGTGTCAGCTCGGGCTCGCAGGCAATACGAATCGAACATCTGGTCGCTCGCGGATTCACCAATCGCCGATCGCCACAGCCTGTTTGTCTCGAGTCTGACTATTTACCCGATATGTACATTCAGAAAAACTTCCAGGAAACAGAGCCATCGTAGCCCGAATACAGCGTTTAGTTTCGAGAATATTCGAGAAGCCTGCTTCTCGAACACACCTCATATAACTTCCTAACGAATATTCAGATACCCATTGAAAAGACAATTTTTCGGTATCTATATAAAAATTATTAGAATATCATTTAGGACTTGTGTCTGATTTCTAAAGTGCGAAGTGCGAACGTGGGTAGATAAATTGGCTAATAAGTCGAGATTTCAAAAAAGAATCCATATACTGGAGAACGATTATTGATCCGTTTATTGCGAGATTAAAAGACATATCCGCGGTTTTATGCATTCTCTTGTTCAAGTATGTCGTCTGTAAAACGTGTAAAGAAAAGTGAAATCTTTCCTTCAAACAGATACGGACTGCTGGGGGCCAGCGGATGCGGCAAGACCACCCTACTGTCCTGCGTAGTCGGAGTTCGTTATCTCGACAGCGGAGAGGTGTGGGTCCTGGGGGGGAATCCGGGCAGCAAGGGCTCCGGAATTCCCGGACCTCGAGTGGGTTACATGCCGCAGGACATCTCTTTAGTCGGAGAGTTCTCCATGAGCGGTGCCCTTTATTACTTCGGCAGGATCAACGGGCTTGACGATGAAGAGATCGGTAGAACATAGAATAGATATAAAAAGAGTACTTGCGGTCGTTGTGCGCAAAACATCGCGTAAATTCTGAGAAGTTTTAGTTTTACTTTTAAGTAAATGTCTTTCAAACATTTTTAGTTGCTCAAAATTTGAATCGAATTGATTTAACTAAAGAGAGGGAAAGGATTAATTTCCACTATTCCAACGGGAGCTGTGGTTTTAAGTCTGACAAATCCAGTCGGCGCACAGTTTTCAAGAGTTGGAAATAAACAATATGTGCATTCACACAAGAAATAATATTAGGCTAATAAGATCCAAGCTTGGACCGTTATGGCGATTATTCTAATTTAATTTGATTTCCAGTTTCTGTTTTAAGAGATATTTCATTAACCCAAACAGGTCCATGTCCAAAACCTGGACATAAAACGATTTAAAAACGTCTTTTAGACATCATATCATAAAACGTTTTAAAGATGACTTAAAGACGTCTTATGTCCCATTTTTGGATATGCTTGTCTGGGTAAGTTATTTCGAAACAGCTGCAGCTTTCCCTTCTATTATTTCTAAGAAACGAGACAGAGCTTCTTTTCGGAGTTGCTCCAACTACCCCCAGCAGATCACCTGGTGAAGCATATGAGTGGAGGTCAACAGCGAAGGGTTTCCTTTGCCGCCGCATTGATTCACAGGCCCGAGCTCCTGATTCTAGACGAACCCACTGTGGGTTTGGACCCAATTTTGAGGGAGAAGCAAGTAGATTTTGCTATCTTTTTAAACGCGATAAGTAAAGAATAATAAGAAAATGTTTGGACGTATTTTTTCGTTACAGCATTTGGGCTTACCTGATCAAGATCACGCAGGAGGAAGGTATCACTGTGCTGATTACGACACATTATATCGAGGAGACTAAAGATGCTAGTAAGGTGAGTTTTTATTAGTCTTTTTATTAAATTAGTCCTGATAATATGTATATTAAAAAATCTAGGAAAAAATTCCATAAGCTCTTGAAACAAAAGTACATTTAAAAAATTTTTTTTTGCTTAGTGACAAACACACAAAAATTTAATCGTGCTTAATATTGTATATCTTCAATGCTACGCAGATCGGTTTGATGAGATGTGGTAAATTGTTGGCGGAATTGCCACCGCAAAAATTGCTGGAGCAATTTCAATGCTCATTTCTAGAGGAGGCTTTCTTGAAACTATGTGAGGCACAGAATAATGCGGTTGTCTTGAATGAGGCTCATCAGGGATCCAAGGCGGAAGATACCGGCAGCGACGTCTTGAATCAAGACCAACATAAATACGAACAAAGAATAGTACATACAGAAATAATCTATACTGTTCTTATTGTTATAATATATGTATAGTTATGTCAATCTTAATGTATAACATAAATAAATCAAATTGTTAAGGGTCACTTGGAGTATAAAACAGTTGCAGAACGTAATGTTTCGCGATTGAGAAGGTTCAAAGCTCCATTATCGAAGAACGGCACTCAATTTCTTCGTAATTACACGTAAGTATTTATCATTAACTTATCAATAACTCAGAAGAGATGCACTTGTCAACAAAATTATATTGCAATTATTTCAATTTCGAATGTTGTCATTTTTTTCACTATACTTGTGCAGCGTTGAAATGTTACGAAATATTATATTTAAAAAAGATCGAGATTTGATCAATTGTTACACATTTCATAACAATAATAATAACGTATTCTTTCAGAGTGCTAGTTTTTGCAGTATTTTTCCCGATAATACAAATCGGCGTATTTTTTGTTGCAATTGGTGGTGATCCGAAGGACTTGAAGATTGCGGTTGTCAACGATGAAGCTGGCAACTGCGATTACGGCAGCAACTTCGGCAATGTTTGGAATGATGAAACCACCTGCCACTTCGACAATCTTAGCTGTAGGTTTTTGTACAATTTTGACGACTCCATTGCGATAAAGGTATAATGATATAAAAATAAGTAATGTATTGAAAATTAATAATGTGTTCAATGTTTATGATTAGAAAGGCCTTTCTGTTTTCTTGGTGTCCTCTTTTCTTTTGCGGATTTATTCCTATGTAAATTGAGAATATTTACTTTGATATAAATTGAGAGAATGACAGTAATAATAATCATTAACAGCTTAAGTTTTCAAGGTCAAGGCCATCGGGGCTGCCTCCCCTGATCGATATATTTACCATAATTTGTTTAATGTTTATGATTAAAACGGTTTTCTGTTCTCTTGGTATCCTTTTCTTCCTTACGGATTTATTTCGATGTAAATTGAGAATATATACTTTGATATAAAATGAGAGATTGACAGTAATATAGTAATCATTAACGCGTTTCTTAAAGATTCTTATTAATTATACTTTGCTTTCAGACGTATTATGACGATGTTTTAGAGGCGAATCATGATGTACAGAATGGAGAACTTACAGGTATAATATATTTTAATCAAAATTTTTCCGAAGCTCTGCAAGTACGAGTGGAAGAAGCCAATTTAGCGAAGGATTCCGTGCTTCTCGCCAGTCAGATTCAAGTTTTCCTCGATATGAGCGGTATGTTATTTATATATATGTGTTATTTTAATAAAATTTTTATACGTTCGCGCGCGTGTGTGTGTAGAAAAATTTTTTAAATAAAAAATATTATTTAAAAAATTATATATGTACACATATATACAAGAAAATTGAGATTATTTCAAATCCTGAATATTTTAACATATAAACGGGGGATACTACGATTTCCGAGGCGCCCAGATTTGACTGTGGTTTCTGGTAGTATTTCTTACGCTGAACAAAAAATTATATAGGTCTTATAGGGCTAACTGCTCTAGTTTTCGAGGTATGCGGTATTAAAGCTCAAAATAAATATAATATAAATCTTTACTTTTTTTAATTATTAGATATAATATATTATCGTATTTTATATTTATGCTTTCTAACATATAAACTCTTTGCCTATAGGGCAAAACAAGGTATATTATTGTACAGTTGTATATACACATAGTAATATAAAACTAAATTAGATATAATATATTATCGTATTTTATATTTATGCTTTCTAACACATAAACTAATAATAATAATAGTAATTTATTGCACACGCGATTTTAAACTAATAATAATAATAGTAATTACTAATTATAGTAATTTATTGCACACGCGATTTTAGATTTAAAAAATATTCTTAGGGTGCGATACTGACTCGGTCGGTATATCTGTGAACTGTATATATTGAAAAAATTAGTTATTTTGTTTTTCGAATTTTATGATTAAATAGGCTTATATCTTCTAAACTATAAGTAATAGCAACTATTATCACTCTTGAATTTTTGATTTCTGTGTTTACGTTTTAAGCCCCCCGGCGGGGTAAGAGGGCGGAGCCCCCCGAAAGGGGGTCCAGGGGGCGAAGCCCCCGGCCAGGGGGGTTCGGGGGGGCGGAGCCCCCCCGACTTTGATATAACACTTTTCTATTGCAAAAGCAACATCTATTACGAAAACAAGACTTAATCTGGTACAGAAAACTGTCATGAAACAGTCGTTGGCAGAGAGGGTGGTTGTGGTGAGAGGGGCAACGCCCTACCTTGCGTAGGGGTCTTGCTAATCTTTTCTGTATCTATTTTTAGTATATTCTAGACTCATCTATTTAGTAAGGCAAAGATTTAATACATATTATATAAATCCTATACGTCAAGTGAATGGAACGTCCTACCTTGCGTACGGGGCCTCGCTAATTTTTTCAGTATTAATATTTTTAGTATATTGTAGACTCATCTGCTTAGTAAGGCGAAGATTTAATACATACTTATATTCATTAAAATTCAAGTGATACATTATAGGGGTGTAAAATAAATAATTATTTTTTTTTAAACTTTAATATTGCATATCTTGAAAACTAGAGCAGTTAGACCTATAAGACCTATATAATTTTTTGTTCGGCGTAAAAAATACTACCAGAAACCACAGTCAAATCTGGGCGCCTCGGAAATCGTAGTCGTCCCGACAAATTGGGCTCATTACGCAGAAGAAGCTGTTTGAACGCTTTTTAGAAGTTTATGAGGATATCATGAGGGACTGCAAATATTCGCCAAAACTGGCCGATCCGCCTATTCGAGTGATTATATATCTATATTTTACATATATTTTATATTTATATATATATTTATATTTATAATAAGAAAACTTTCTTTTCGACCAAAACTGGCAATATTTATTCATCAGTTAACACGACGTTTCGACTGAGAATCCAGTCCTTATCAAGTGTAAATATATAATATACATACGCCTACGCAACACTTCATAATCTCAGATATTGTTCCAGCAATAAAATTAAATCTACAAACTGAAATATAACAATATAACTAAAGAATATCGAGTAAAATTATAAATCAAGTCCATAAAAAGACAGAGCACATACGTGTTTTGTGCGACGTTTGACATAAAAATTGTACATTTTCGTAACGCGAGGAGACAGATTAATATAAAAGCACGTCTAGACTGAACAGCAACGGACAACGTAATGACAAATATAAACAATGACGACAACGAAAATCATAAAGAATTTATTATTTTGTCATAGAGTTCGGAAAGGTTGTCTGTGTCCTTCTGTAGGTTAATCGAATTATTTTCTTTTTTGATGAAAACCATCTCCGCGATTTCTCTTTTCTTAAAATGTTTCTCCTTATGTAGTATTTTGGGATTAGCCCAATCGAAATCGTGGTTAAGAGAAACCTTATGTTTGCTGACCACAGAGTGGTTATCAGGGTGTTTTTTGATGTTCGCTATATGTTCCTTAAGTCTAGTTTCCAGATTTCTTTTTGTTTGTCCGATATAACACGCGTCACAATTAGCACAGTCAATCTTATATACTACTTCGGTTTTTCTGCTATTATCTAATATGTCTTTTCCTCTTTTAATAATCCGATCGAGCTTCTTTGGCACCGTGTATATAACGTCAAAGCCTTTGCTTCTCAGAACATTACAAACGCCTTCACTAACATCTTTAATATATGGAATGGTAATCGGGTTCCTCTCAATACGCACTTTGTTATTAGTGTCATTATATTTAATGTCTTTTAATCTCCGTTTTATGTGTTGGTTAATAAAATCTGTCGGGTAACAGTTATCAGAAAGAATTTCGTGAACAATCTTAATATTCGAGTCGTGGAAGCGTTTGTCAGATAATAAAATTGCGCGGTTAACTAAATTATTTACAACACTAATTTTGTAATTAAGAGGGTGGCTAGAGTGATAATTGATGTAGCGTCCTGAGAAAGTGGGCTTCCTGTACCAATTAGTTAACAATATTTCACCTTCCCTAATGACTGTCGTGTCTAAGAAATTGATCGAGTTATTGGTCTCTGTTTCACATGTAAACTTCAATCTTGGATGGTAACTATTAAACACATTAAGTGTGTCATCTAACATATTGCGAGGTATTATTGCAAAAATATCGTCCACATATCTCCCAAATATAGATGTGCTAAGTCCTAAAATTTCAAGGCAATGAGTTTCGAGGTCATCTAAAACCATGTCAGCAAGGATAGGAGATAGAGGGGAGCCCATAGGGCTGCCAAAAATTTGGTCATATATCTGGCCATTAAAACAGAAGCTAGTTGAACTCAGAACCATGTCAATCGCATGTAAAAACTGTTGCAAGTTAAGTTTGGTTTCAGTAGAAATATGGCTCCATCTTTTCTCAATGGCTTTCATAACGAGATCCTTCGGAATATTGGTAAACAGGGACGTGGCATCCAAGGAAATGAGAATTTCATCTGGTCGGATCTTCACGTTTTGGATTCTTTTCACGAAGCACCAACTGTCTTTTATATGAGAAGCAGGCTTTGGGATGGATTTATGTAAAATATCGTGGAGAAAACTAGCAATATTATAAAGCGGGCTACCCATGGTGGAGACAATAATACGTAATGGAAAACCATTTCTGTGTACTTTAGGTAAACCATAACATCTAGGAAGGTTCCCACACGTGCTTCGTAATTTTCCATGAGTGTATTCGTCAATAATGCCAGAATCAAACCAAGATCGGATTAAGCCATTTAGCCTGGTTTGAATACGCTTGAAAGGATCTTTGTTAAGTTTCTTATAAGTCGTCTGATCGTTGAGTAAGTCTGTCATTTGAGAAAAGTCTGTCTTTTTTAAGAAAAGAGAAATCGCGGAGATGGTTTTCATCAAAAAAGAAAATAATTCGATTAACCTACAGAAGGACACAGACAACCTTTCCGAACTCTATGACAAAATAATAAATTCTTTATGATTTTTGTTGTCGTCATTGTTTATATTTGTCATTACGTTGTCCGTTGCTGTTCAGTCTAGACGTGCTTTTATATTAATCTGTCTCCTCGCGTTACGAAAATGTACAATTTTTATGTCAAACGTCGCACAAAACACGTATGTGCTCTGTCTTTTTATGGACTTGATTTATAATTTTACTCGATATTCTTTAGTTATTGTTATATTTCAGTTTGTAGATTTAATTTTATTGCTGGAACAATATCTGAGATTATGAAGTGTTGCGTAGGCGTATGTATATTATATATTTACACTTGATAAGGACTGGATTCTCAGTCGAAACGTCGTGTTAACTGATGAATAAATATTGCCAGTTTTGGTCGAAAAGAAAGTTTTCTTATTATTAATATTCACTGGCGAAGAAAAGGAATTTACTTTATTTATATTTATATATATTTTATATTTATATATATTTTATATTTATATATGTATATTTTATATTTTATATATATTTTATATTTTATAAATTTATAATTAAATCTCTCTTTCTCTCTTTTTCTCTCTCTCTCGCTCTCTCTCTTTCTCTCTTGTGGAAAATTAAAAGATTAACGTGTCAATCGTTTTCAGTTTGAAGATCCCATTTATGGTACAACAGAACTCAATTATGCAGATTTTATGACACCATCGTATATACTATCGTAAGCAAAAGTCAAGAACATAATAAATGAAATCAATTGCTGTTACTAAACTTTGTAGTTTTATATTATATCTTTGCAGACTTATCTTCCTTTTGGCCAATACAGTCTCTACCAACTTGATAATCGTAGAGCGACTGGAAGGCGTCTGGGATTGAAGCGTAGTCCAAGGTAATTTAACAATTAAACTTCAAAGTCGATTTTACGACTATTTCTTTGTCTCTCTATTTTTATCACAAGTACGTAAATTTAAATATATGTAATAGGAGTCAAAACAGAAGAAATCCTGCTGTCTCACATTATTATTCAGAGCACCGTCATAGTTGTTCATACCGCCATGATAATGATCTTATTCTTTCCTATATGGGGTTTGGAATGTAAAGGATCGATATTCGCCACAACTGTTCTTGTGTTTCTAAATGGTTTTACTGGATTGATGTACGGTGAGTACTCCACACGATGTATACGAAAAAGCGCGCAGCAGCAATTCAGACACTGCTGAGAACTAAACTGATCGTTTTTGTTAATGCATTCCCAGGTTTCATCATCTCTGTTATGTGCAAAAATCACTTTATGGCGTATTACTGTTCGGCTGGAAGTTTTCTCCCTTTAATACTACTCAACGGTGAGTCTCTATTCTTTGTTTCGCGAAAATTACCACAATCTAATGTTGGTAAATAATATCGTTATTAAATCGATTATTTCTAAATTTTAATTCTTTACATTATATTACATTGCTAATAGTAATCTTAGAAAATGTTTGTTAAAATTAACATTAACAATATCCAGCGGAGGATTCTCTTATGTTTATGTTAATCATATTTTTATTAATTTATTAATTTGACAAAATCATAGGATGCATATGGCCGGTGGAGGGAATGCCAAAAGTGCTTCGCTGGTTTAGCTACATGTTGCCAACTACATTGCCCTCCATATCTCTGAGAGGACTCATCTACAAAGGATATTCCATAACTGATTCGAAAGTTTATATTGGCTTCTTAATAAGTGTAGGATGGATACTGTTGTACTTTATCATGACTGTACTTGGTGTAAGATCGAAATCCTCGTGATATATATATTATATAGAAACGTAAAGAAAAACATTTCTTTTTATACAATACAGAAACAGTCTCGCATAATCTACAGAATTCAGTTAAACAAATATGCAGTGTTTCTCCAAAAACATTGATTTATGTACAAAGAAATATATAATTATTTTAACCATTTAAATGGCCATGTAAGAAATTAATTGCTCGAAAGGGATAAATTTTTTATAATTATAATTTTTATTTACTTAATTAATCATAATTGTGAATTACTTTTCTTTATTCTATTTAAAATACGCCCCCCCATGCGGGAGAAGTGGACTCTCAGCGGGGGAAGGGCTCCGTCTTTCAGGTCCCACCCCCCCCCCCCCCCCCGCGGGAGAAACGGACTCTCGGCAGGGGAAGAGCTCCGCTAGGGCCTCATGAAGGACCTTTCGGGTGACCCCCCCCCCCGAGCGGAGGGACGGTCTTTCGGCGGGAGGGGGGGCTCCGTCTTTCGGGAAGACCCCCCCGCGTGGGGGACAGCTTCCCAACGGGGAAAAACTGGGCTCCGTCTTTCGGAAGAGACGTTAAACCGTTGGTCCAAAAATCCGAGCATCTAGCTAAACACAGAGTGGGGATACAAAGGATCATAACGATCTAGGTGTCATCTGGGACTCTAGTAGGACCACCCACTATTACTACTACTACTAACTAATGACATTACAAAAAGAATCAGGCAATTATACATTGTTTAGAAAGACGCGGTTAATGTGTGCAATTGTCGGAAAACATTGCACGAGCAGTTCTTGAACTGCTCGTTCAATATGATAAATCTTTACTTATCTCTGTCTGAAATTACGGATTCTTTGGCGCGCCGTGTCGCCGGGTTTATAGTCGTGGATCAGACAAAGTTGATATAAAAACGTAGTTACATATCCCTTGTCAGTTCGGATTTTGTCATATATAACACGTAAGCAAGTAGGTAATATTGATTATAAAAAAATAGGAAAATTTGAACATGTCGAAATTATAGCCCACTCGCCGATCGACAACCGTTGGTGTTCAGTTTCTACTTGTCTCTAATCTTAAAAGTTATTTTAGACTTCTAGGAAATTGCCGCGAAAAAGGAAATCGTGGAGTTTACAGGACATAATATTAGATAAACCATCTATGCGGAAAGACATAATGTTTTATTTGAATTACAAAATAGAGCTAATAACTTTACGTATGTAAATTCTGTGTCTGGATGGGGGGAGGGGGGAGAAGATAATGACTTAGAGTTGTCGTAAGCCACACCAGTCATCGAGTAGTCTTGGAGAATGTTAAATGTATCTTTTAAAAGTGTACCTCTCGAGACTATAACTCTATAGAGAACGTGTGTAATAATTACATAAGTATTTCGAGCTTTTGGACTTCTGACACATATAATATTTGATATGCACTTTACACACATGTTTTGTTTATTATAAAAAAACTGCGATTGTTAAGAAAATTTAAAATATTTCAATGCAACGTGATAAAACAAAACATTGTTTCATTTTTCTGTTGTTTTCATGATTAATTGAATCAGTTAAAAAAATTGGAAAAATATTTTATTCATAAATTGCAAATCGTAATTAACAAATTTTTCGAAAGGGAAGAAAACGTTTTACTTGCAAACTTGATTAGCGGTATGTATATTGTGTGAATTTCTTAGATAAATATAAAATGCTCGTAAACATACACTTATAATGAAATAAAAAGAGCCAATTATATTTTCTTTTCTATTTCATATCAATTTTAAAATGCAGAGAAAGAAACGTCAAAATTGCTTTTTAATAAAATCAAATCGGTAAGTTAAAATGTTATTGAACAGTTATGCATGATACTTTTTAATATAGATTTATATATAAATTAATCAAATTTTAAATTAAAGAATGTGTAAATATTCTTTAATTAAAAACGAACAATATGATTACAATATGAAAACGAACAATATGGTTACATAATATATGGAAACACTTATTTTTTCGCAGTTTTTCTATGTTTTTACGTATTTCATAATTGGTTTGTGTAACATATTTGGTACGTTATGTTCCTAAAACTTGTAAAATATATTTTATTATAAGTGTATGTTTCCGAGCATTTTACATGTGTACATAATAACGTAAATATGTAATTATTTTTCCTTTCTTCGTCCCTGCCACTGACAATTTCTAAAATTATTTATCATTTTTTAAGTAAAATTTTACAACAAATTGTTAGCATTTTAGAAAAGTACGGGCATATATAGAATAGGAACATATATCCTGTATAAAATTTTATTACAATCGACACTTTGCGTAATGAAACTTTACACTTTGCAAGATTCTCTTGTAAAAATTTTGATAAATTACTTATATTATAAGTGCTTAACTTATATTTGCAATATATTATATTTGAAATTTTTACGTATAAAATTTTATACGTACATAAGCCATAGTTAGTTTTTTCAATTTGGCTGCCATGTTGAATCTGTCATTTTGATTTATTAAATTTTTTATTTCAGATTTTCAATTAGCAACCCTAAGAACCTCCATATATTGAAATTCAGCATAATATGTTTAACAGAAAAATTTGTGCGACAAAGTTAATTAATAAAAAAAATTTTGAGTTTCCTTATTCAATATAATCGCTATACAATCCAAATTATAAAGTATAAAACTTTTTAAACATAATTTGTCCTAAAAAGAAAGATATTATTATTGGTGCACATTATAGCGATGCAGTAATTGAATACATGCCCGCGTAACAATATATATAGCAGGTTTATTTTTCTCATAAATTTTTTTATTTTGCATTTCCTGTATAAAATAATACTCGTATTAAATAGATTAAATCAGATTTAAAAATTCCATGCACAACTACGGAAACGTAATATGAATAATAATCCAAACTGAAAAATCACGCGTTCAAAGTTAAATCACATTTTAATATATTCTAATTGGATTGTAATTTTCGAGAAATGCTCGCGTAGAAAATTAAGAGAACAATATTAAATATAATTTTTTCCAAGCGTCTTTTAGATACATTCGGTCAGTACATTTCTGTTTTGCGTATTCGAATTAAAGTCGCCTGAGGTGATCATTATTGAATAATAAAACTTGATCTTCTAATATAATATTAATGTATATGTAATTAATTAATACACGTATACAATAGTATTAATGTATACTATTAATAGTAACAATTGTAACATGTAATAGAGAAATAAAGAAGAGATATTTTCATAAATGTGTAGGTATATATAATTCGTTCTGATAACGTAATTGCGGCAAAATTTAAAAATGTAAATTTATTTAGATTGTCGACGTAATTACCAAGTTACACAGCATTAGATTTGTAACTTGATAATTACGTCAACAATCTAAATAAATTTACATTTTTAAACTATAATATGCTGCAATTATGTTATCAGAACGAATTATACACATATACACATTTATGGAAATATCTTCTTTATTTCTCTATTACATATGTTACAATTCTTAATATATAAATTAATATTAGTACATATGTTGCATTATATTAGTTATATATAATATTTTATTAGAAGATTGTTTTTTTATTATTTAATAATAATACCTCAAGCAATTTTAATTCAAATAATTGGCATAAATAAAGTCAAAATTTTAATCGTTCTCTTTTAAGAGTCACTTGCTTGCTAATAGAATTTTAATGAATATTTATGCAATAAACTTTCCATTAAAAAAATTTATGTATAACAATCTAGTTGTGACAACTTTTCGTGAAATTACCAAATACATTAATTATGCAACATATGCGCTACATAATCGCGGTCATGGATGAGTCATATATATA
This sequence comes from Leptothorax acervorum, assembly GCA_035220615.1. Classification (NCBI taxonomy): domain Eukaryota; kingdom Metazoa; phylum Arthropoda; class Insecta; order Hymenoptera; family Formicidae; genus Leptothorax; species Leptothorax acervorum. The sequence continues at coordinate 263,873 of JASTWQ010000253.1, read as the reverse complement.
AAAGACATATGCACTGTTTTACATACCACCAATGCGTCGTAAAATGATAGATTTTTTGTTAACACGAATTAATCGTGTTAATAAAAAAATAATTATCTCTTATTTTGCATATATTTTTAACTTGTTTTCGTAATTTACATAAAAATTATTTCGATATGCAAATATAAAAGATAATTCACTAAAAAGAAATCTGCATATATTTTCTTTTAATCATTTCATTTCTTATATTTTTTAACTTGTAAAAATTAATTTGCATTGTATCTCTTAAAGATTAAATTTGTTCGTTTTACACTGATCTGTTTGTTTTTTGTACTGATCGACGCGAAAATGAATTTTTTGACGCCAGTTTTTAACGAACCGTCGCTTGTGTTTGAGGGTTTTCTCAATCGAGATGTATACCTATATATATATATATATAGGGTTGGAGGTAAGAATTGATTTAACTAAAGGGAAGGAGGAGATAATATGTGTATCACACAATAAAAATAATATTAATCTATTAAGATCTAAGCTTGGACCGTTATGGCGATTATTCTAATTTAATTTGGCTTAAATATTGCATCTAAAACCACCACATACGCTATAATAACATTGTATGGGACACACAAGATTGGTTTCAGAGAGAATTTAATTTAATAATGTGTGTAAGTTCAAACATAATCCTGAGAAAGAAGAAACATCGAGTAGAAGAAATTTCGAAGCAACGATACTTGAAAGGTTCTGTGAATAGTGGCATAGGTATCTGTAGCTTTATTGTCTGGGAGTGGGACTTTTAGCGCTTTATTGTTTTAAAGTTTAAAAGATAATATTATATCTCAAAATGCAAAAGTTAAAACTTCCCTAAAAAATAAAACGCAATAGTGAAAATCAAGGCAAAGCCATAGCAAAAATAAAACAGGATGCTAAAACAGATTATTAGAATGATACAATCCCAAGATCGAAATAAAAAAACTTAGGGATGTACAGAGAGAGAATTGGATATTATTTGAGCCAAATATTTGAATTATTAAAACAATTATCTGACGTTTTCGTTCAAATAATATTCAATTGAATTAACTGTACATGTTTGTGGCAGTCCGTGACGTCGACGTTTAATTGGAGCAACTTTATTTTTTTTCCGTGTAATCGATTTATCAAGCAAGACTAACTGCACTTTATTATTTTTTTCGTTAACGCATTTCCGTCTAAAAGACGTCTTATAAAAATGTAAGACTTCTTTAAGACGTCATAATGTTCTCTGGAAAAATGTTCCACACAATTTTATGCTATTAAAAATCAATAAGATGTCAGTGAATTCTATTCGTATTTCTTACTTTTTAAAAAGCCAATTGTTTCAGAGCGCTTTTTTGTTACTGTTTGGTCGCTGATCGAACAACCATCACCATTTTGCAGAATGGTGCAGCAAGAAACGGTAGTAGTAAGGAACGCCGTGAAGCGTTATGGGAAAAAACAGCCAGTGCTCGACGGCCTGAATATGACGGTTTCACAGGGTTCCATGTAAGTAACCATTATTTATCATGTCAATACAAGAGATTAATTGTTTTTCTATTAATTTCCGCTTCGAGTAAAATTGTAAACAAACAATCCGTGTTTTTCAAAAAAAGTCATCGAGAAGATATTCCCTAGGTAGAGAAAACAATGCAACGAAGATTGCATATATTAATGATTAATACTTGCGAATATTTGCGCCTTTTTTAATGTTTATTCAGCAAACCTATATACAGCATATCTTTTGCGGACACTTGTTACTAATTTCTTCATCCTTCGATATGTTGGAAATTGCCTCAAACTGTTGTCACGCACTTTTCCGCGTACATTCATCGATTGTTTAAATTGCCGTCGCTTGCAAAATACACGCCAAGATAATCGTATAATTCTCCAACGAATATTCAGATAAGACAATCTTCGGGATCTATCAAAATCATTAGAATATCATTTAGAACTAACTTGTGTCTAATTTCTAAAGTATTTTATTACTGCATTCATCACGTTTTAGCTTCGAGATCACTTTGTCAAAATTTACCTCTAAAAAAGATCAGATTTGTTAATTGCGCTAAATAATACAAAGAATTTTTGGTTTTTACATTGTTTTACGTTATTGATTTAAATGATTAATATGCCGCGGCGAGTCGTGGGTTTGCTTGATGATTTTATCGGGTTGCACCAAACGGCGATCTATCATTTTTCGTCCTTTCATATCGCAATTTTGCAACAATTGCACAGTGGTGCCTAAGAAAACCTTTTGCAATTTCTTAATTATTTCAGAGAATGGAATAATTGATTTGTCAATCGACACTTCGAAATAAGTATATAGATTTTTAGAATATATTAAGGAAAGTTTATATGAGTATGTTAACATTATGTAAGTACAATTTAATATTTTCCAATTTCTCTGTAATTCCTAAGGTCTCCGTTTCACGTATTATATCGAACGCATTATCGACGTCACGTAGATTTATCTGGACGTTCTCTAGACAAATTTTTAAAAATTAAGATTCCGTTCATTATTAGGCATCACTGTGTGTTGTTAGTAGTCGACCGTTAATTGCTTTTTCCAACGAGTGATTGTTATGTTTGCGCTAATTTAATGATCGAATACTGTGAGATTGTGTTCAACACTTTATTAACGAGTCGCGCCTGCTATCCGTCGAGACTAATTACAATACCTCGATGGAAACCATAAATCGCCATTGTTCTTCGATGAAGTGCGAACGTGGGTAGATAAGTTGGCAGATAAGTCGGGATTTCAAAAGGGAATCCATACTGGAGAACATCATGGGTCCGATTATTGCAAGATTAAAGGATATGTTCGCGGTTTTATGGATCCCCTTGTTCGAGTATGTCGTCTGTAAAACGTGTAAACGAAAGCGAAATCTTACCTTGAAACAGATACGGACTGCTGGGGGCCAGCGGATGCGGCAAGACCACCCTGCTGTCCTGCATAGTCGGAGTTCGTTATCTCGACAGCGGAGAAGTGTCGGTCCTGGGGGGAAATCCGGGCAGCAAGGAATCCGGAATTCCCGGGCCTCGAGTAGGTTACATGCCGCAGGATATCTCTTTAGTCGGGGAGTTCTCTATGAGCGGTGCCCTTTATTACTTCGGCAGGATCAACGGGCTTGACGATGAGGAGATCGGTAAGACGTAAGGAAAAGAGCACTTGTGGTCGTTGCGCGCGAAACATCGCGTAAATTCTGAGAAGTTATTTTGAGTAAACGTCTTTCAAGCGTTACCAGTTTCTGTTATTAATTACTCGTGAGATATTTCACTAATCCAGGCAGCACCATGTCCAAAATCGAATAATTAAGACGTTTTTTAGACATCATATCATAAGATGTTTTAAAGATGTCTTAAATATGTCTTAAGGATGTCTTATGTCCCAATTTTGCGTGCTGTCTGGATAAGTTATTTCGAATCAACTAATAGCTTTTCCTTCTATTATTTTTAAGAGACGAGAAAGAACTTCTTCTCGGAGTTGCTCCAACTACCCCCAGCAAATCACCTGGTGAAGAATATGAGTGGAGGTCAACAGCGAAGGGTTTCCTTTGCCGCCGCATTGATCCACAGGCCCGAACTCCTGATTCTAGACGAACCCACTGTGGGCTTGGACCCAATTTTGAGGGAGAAGTAGATTTCTTTTTAGATGCGATAAGTAAATTAGAATAATAAGAAAATGTTTGGACGTACCTTTTCTTTACAGCATTTGGGCTTATCTGACAAAGATCACGCAAAAGGAAGGTGTCACTGTGCTGATCACAACGCATTATATCGAGGAGGCTAAACATGCTAGTAAGGTGAGTCTCCATTAGTCTTTTCATTAGATTAGTCCTGATAATATATATATATAAAAATCTGAAAAAAAATCCCATAAGCACTGGAAACGAGAACTACTTAGAAACATATTTTTATTTGCTTAGTGGCATACCTACACACATACTCAGGTTAATTTTTCAGTTAAAAAAAATAAACAAAATCTGTAAAACAAAAAAAATATTAAAAAGAAAAGAATAAAAAAATATATGGAGCCAAGTACTTGGCACGTCCTCGTCGTTGGCCCTGGATAATCATCCTTATCCTACGGATTGGAGAATTAACTGAGGCTGAGTAACATACAATCACATAAACTATTATAATATTTTATATGGCAATATATAATTAATTTATCCATGATGATTGACATAGAAAGCGATATGATTTCAACTTTGTCATCGAAGCACTTCTCGAATATACTTATGAGTTTTTTGGTCAAATAGAGTATCGAGAAACCTTCCAAAATCGAGAATATATATAATTCTAAGATATCATTACACATTTTTCTTTTTTTACAAGAATGATTTTTAATGCAAATCTCAAAATATCGCATAATACGGACTCTGCATCATTATCAGGTATATTGCTTCAACAGCTCGAAAAAGTGATTTTTTTGAAAAACCTTTTTTGTGGTTGACCTACCTAATGATACGTCAAATTGTATACGGAATTTGAGGAAAATCGGTCGGAACCTATTTTACGTAGAAAAAGTGCAGGGTCCTTTGATAATGCGTATCTTCAATACCTGCTACGCAGATCGGTTTGATGAGATGTGGTAAATTGTTGGCGGAATTGCCGCCGCAGAAGTTGCTGGAGCAATTTCAATGCTCATATCTGGAGGAGGCTTTTTTGAAACTATGCGAGGCACAGAATAATGCGGTCATCTTGAATGAGGTTCAGGCATCCAAGCCGGAAGATACCGACAGCGACGTCTTAAATCAAGATAAATACAAACAAAGAAAAGTAATATATAGAAATAATCTATACTGTTCTCATTGTTATATAAAGTTATGCAAATCTGTATTAATTTATAACACACGTAAATCAAATTGTTAAGGGACACTTGGAGTACAAAACAGTTGCGGAATGTAAAGTTTCGCGATTGAGAAGGTTGAAAGCTCTATTGATGAAGAACAGCACCCAATTTTTCCGTTATTACTCGTAAGTATTTATCATTAACTTATCAATAACTTAGAAGAGATGCACTTATCAACAAAATAAAATTGCAATTGTTTCAAATGTTGCCATTTTCTTCACTATATACTTGTGCAACGTTAAATTGTTACAAAACATTTTATATATAAAAATTTGAGATGTCATCAATTGTTTCACATTTTATAGCAATAATAATAACATAATTTTTCAGAGGGCTAGTTTTTGCAGTGTTTTTTCCGATAATACAAGTCGGCCTATTTTGTGTTGCAATTGGTGGTGATCCAAAGGACTTGAAGATTGGGGTTGTCAACGATGAAGCTGGCAACTGCAATTACGGCAGCAACTTCGGCAATATTTGGAATGATGAAATCACCTGCCTCTTCGGCAATCTTAGCTGTAGGTTCTTGTACAATTTTGACGACTCCATTGCAATAAAGGTATAATAATTTAAAAATTAGTAATGTAATGAAAATTAATAATGTGTTCAATGTTCATGATTAAAGACAGCTTTCTGTTTCCTTGGTGTCCTCTTCTCTCTTTATTCCAGTGTAAATTGAGAATATTTACTTCGTTATAAAATGAGAGAATAACTAATATAGTAATCATTAACGTGTTTCTTGAAGATTCTTATTAATTGTACTTTGCTTTCAGATGTATTATGACGATATTTTAAAGGCGAAACATGATGTACAGAAAGGCGAACTCACAGGTATAATATATTTTAATCAAAATTTTTCCGAAGCTCTGCAAATACGAGTGGAAGAAGCCAATTTAGCGAAAGATTCCGAGCTTCTCGCCAGTCAGATTCAAGTTTTCCTCGATATGAGCGGTATGTTATTTATGTATATGTGTTATTAATAAAATTTTTATACGTTCGCGCGCGTGTGTGTGTAGAAAAATTTTTTAAATAAAAAATATTATTTAAAAAATTATATACACACATATATTCAAAAAAATTGAGATTATTTCAAATCCTGAATATTTTAACATATAAACGGCACGCAAATTAACTGCATGATTTATTACAAACACTTAAATTTACAATGGCTTTTTTGTTACAGATAGACAAATTGGGCTCATTACGCAGAAGAAGCTGTTTGAACGCTTTTTAGAAGTTTATGAGGATATCATGAGGGACTGCAAATATTCGCCAAAACTGGCCGATCCGCCTATTCGAGTGATTATATATATTTTATATATATTTTATATTTATATATATTTATATACATTTATATTTATATATATTTATATTTATATATATTTTATATTTATATATATTTTATATTTTATAAATTTATAATTGAATCTCTCTCTCGCTCTCTCTCTCTCGTGGAAAATTAAAAGATCAACGTGTCAATCGTTTTCAGTTTGAAGATCCCATTCATGGTACGACAGAACTCAATTATGCAGATTTCGTGATACCATCGGTTATACTAGGGTAAGTCCGGGATAGACGCCCCTCTGGATAAGATGACCCACCGTTGTCATTTTAACACTAAACACTGTCAAGCTAGAAATCAAGTTAACATAATAAATAAAATCAAATGCTGTTACTAAACTATTTATGGTTTTATATTATATCTTTGCAGACTTACCTTCTTTTTGGCCAACACAGTCTCTACCGCCTTGATAGTCACAGAGCGACTGGAGGGCATCTGGGATCGAAGCGTAGTCCAAGGTAATTTACCAATTAGACTTCAAAATCGATGTTACGATTATTTCTTCGTCTCTCTATTTTCTATCATAATAATGTAAATATAAATATATGTAATAGGGGTCAAGACAGAAGAAATCCTGCTGTCTCACGTTGTTATTCAGAGCGTCGTCATAATTATTCATACCGCCATGATAATGCTCTTAATCTTTCCTATATGGGGTTTGGAATGTAAAGGATCGATATTCGCCACAATTGTTCTTGTTTTTCTAAGTGGTTTTAGCGGATTAATGTACGGTGAGTACTCCACACGATGTATAGAAAAAAACGCGCAGCAACAATTCAGGCACTGCTGAGAATTAAATTGATCATTTGTGTTAATGCATTCCCAGGTTTTATCATCTCTGTTATGTGCAAAAATCACACTATGGCGTGTTTCTGTTCGACTGGAAGTCTTCTCCCGCTAATAGTGCTCAGCGGTGAGTCTCCATTCTTTGTTTTGCGAAAATTAGTGTTGCTATAAATGGCACCGTTATTAAATTGATTATTTCTGAATTTTAATTCTTTTACCATGTTATATATTATTATACATTGCTAATAGTAATCTTAGAAAAGTTTGTTAAAATTAACATTAACAATATCTATAGCGGAAGATTATCTTACGTTAATTAAATTTTTATTAATATATTAATTTGACAAAATTGTAGGAAGCTTATGGCCGTTGGAGGGAATGCCAAAAGTTCTTCGCTGGATTGGTTACATACTGCCAACTACATTGCCCACCATATCTCTGAGAGGACTCATCTACAAAGGGCATTCCATAATTGATTCGGAAGTTTACATTGGCCTCTTAATAAGTGTAGGATGGATATTGTTGTTCCTTATAATGACTGTACTTGGTATAAGATACAAATCCTCGTAATATTATGTAGAAACGTAAAAGAAAACATTTCTTTTCCTACAATACAGAAACAGTCCCACATAATCTACAGAATTCAGTTAAACAATTATGCAGCGAGTGTTTCTCCAAAACATTGATTTATGTACAAAGAAATATATAATTATTTTAACCATTTAAATGGCTATGTAAGAAATTAATTGCTCAAAAAAGATAAATTTTTTATAATTAGGATAATTTTCATTTATTTCATAATTGTAAATTAATTTTCTTTATTTTATTTAAAATCAATAATTATTGTGTTTTATTTTATTACATAGTAGGTGTAAGAATAAAACTAATTAATATAAAACTAATATAAAACTCATTAATTATTTTTGTATGATAGCAATATTAATTCTTTTCAAAGAATAAGATAAAAAATAACCTGTGTGTTATATTCATAATCAGATATACATTTTAGTAAATTTTAGTAAAGTACGTAAAACAATTTTTAAAGTAAAACAATTTTAGTAAAGTACTTAATTGTATTAATAATTATATCGATGGAATAAAAGATTGTATATTAAAGTTTGAAAAATTATATAGTTGATCTTAATATATTTATAATTACACACTTAAGTTTAAAATTAAAAAAGTGCAATATATTATAACAATTAACTCAAAAGATGATGAGGAGAGACGAAAAAGAAGGAGGCGAATAGGAAAAAAAAGAACTAAATAAAAACACGGCAATTCGTTAAATATGTTTCTCCGTTGACAACATATTAATCTTACATGTATAAATATACGTGTAGTGTTTCTTATATATAAAAACATATACAGCATACCGTACACTTTACTATACTTGTTTCACACTCGTAATTATATTACTTACATGGTAATTATATCTTTATATAATATAATTATATATGATTATGATAACATAATCGTGATGTATAATTTTGACAATTATTATCGCGACGATATAAATATAATAATTATAATCAAGTACTTACATCGCAAATCGGTAATTATGCAGTAATACGGACCACCCTTTGATGACCTTGACCTTGACATATGTTGTCAAGGTCATGACCCTGAGTGACCTTCAATCGTTTTTAGCCGTCGCTCGTTGTTTGTTAAAAAGTTATTAACAAAAAAAGTTTGATAAATATAGCAGTTATTTCGAGTATTGAAAGGCATAAACGACCTTGACCTTGACATATGTTGTCAAGGTCACCCTCTTGAGTAACCTTCAGAAGGTTTTAGCTGGCGGTCATTGTTTATTAAAAAGTTATAAACAAAAAAAGCTTAGTGGGGAAAATTATTTAAAGCAGTGAATTGTTGGTATATTGAAAGGAAAGTTATTTAAAGCAGAGAATAGTTGGTATATTGAAAACTATGTACACAATTTTATGTATTAGAAAGCGTGAATACAAATATTCTCTGCTTTAATCATGGCAAAAGCATGTTAAAACTTTGTTAAAGCAAATAATAGTTGGTTATTGACAAAACCTATAGGTTAGTGACGCGCTTTACAAGTATGTGCTTTTTAAGTTGAAGCACATACAAAGCACACACTTGTAAAGCGCGCCACTAACCTATAGGTTAGTGACGCACTTTACAAGTATGTGCTTTGTAAGTTGAAGCACATACTCTCTATTCTCTGCTTTAACGAAAAGACTGTTCAATATATCAACGATTCGCTGCTTTAAATGAAATTCCTTCGTTCATACATGTATTATTTTCACATACATATTAGTCGTTCATGTCTTGTAGTACTCAAAATAACTGCTATATTTGTCAAACTTTTTTTGTTAAAACTTTTTAGCAAACAACGAGCGACGGCTAAAAACTTTAGAAGGTCACTCAGGGTCATGACCTTGACAAAATATGTCAAGGTCATCGGAGGGTGGTCCGTATTACTGCATAATTACCCGCAAATCTGTTATCATGATTGAGCTACACAGTTATAATATACATAATTCTGTTATTATTAATTTTACAGCCATTATAGTTACGTCATTTTTTTATTGTGATACAGAATTACGACAACACATGACGATAAATGTTCGATTAGTTTTTATTAATAACTTATATTTATTTGTTTGAACTCGCAATCCCTTTTATGTTTTCTACCTTTTAATCTTTTTCTTTTATCTTTAAATCTCTTTGAAATTTTGACCATTTTTTTATTTTGAAAAGCTCGAGTTTGGAGATCTAGAAAAAATAGTAAACGATTAGGCTAATAGTCATATTAATAACTATTAAATTCATTACTTCTCTAACAGCTTACGTTCAGAAATCTATAAAAAATAGATAGCCAGTCTATATAATAAAATAGTAATTTATATTTAATAGAATAATATTTTAATGAGCGTTAAATCTCATTAATTCTGGGAAGCTGATGTTCACACATTTATAAAAATTTATTTAATTTAATAGCGGAATTATATGTAAGAATGATCATGATATGGATTCCGCATGTCTGATGGTAACTTTCAGTGCACTCGTCGTTGTTATTGCTGTTGCTACTGTTGTCGCTAGCAGCCATGCTAGTGTCCTGATTACAATCATTAGTAGCTCGATTAGAGTTTATAACAGAAAGAAGCAGCCGGGGGCCACAGGCTCGTCCGGATTGGACGAGTAGCAACGAGACAGTCAACTATCTGTCTTATATATAGTAGGCATACAGGTTTTGCCGTATCCTGGAAAACACACGTCACATGCTCCATCAGAACTGAAAAAATGCATACCCGACTGCCGTCACGTCATCTCGGGTTTTAAGCTTTAATTTTAACACATTGGTATTTATAATCAATTATATTCAAAATTTATTTCAAAAGATCGGATGTGTGAAAAGTTCAGAATAGAGTTTTGTATTATTTTTGTAACGCGAATGCAAAGAAATATTTGACTTTAAAATTTTATATTCAGCAAAATATGTTGAACAGAAAAATTTTTGCAACAAATGGTTAATCAATTAAATAAATTTTAAGCTTCTTTATTAAATATGATCGATATATAGTCCAAATTATAAAGTATAATACTTTGTAAACCTAATTTGTCGTGAAAAAGAAGATAATATTAAATATTTGTGTATGTTAGTTTTTATTTAACAATGTAGTAATTAAATACATGCCTGTGTAACAATATAGCCGGTTTGTTTTTCTTTTACAAATTTTTTTTATTTCGCATTTCCTGTATAAAATAATACTTGTATTAGTATAGATTAAATCAGATTTAAAATTTCCATGCAACTACGGAAACGTAGTATAAATAATAATCAAAGCTGAAAAACCATGCGTTCAAAGTTAAATTATTTTAATTGGACTGTAATTTTCGTGAAACTCTCGCGTGGAAAATTAAGAGAACAATATTAAATGTAATTGTTTTCAAGCGTCTTAGATGCATTCGGTCAGTAAATTTCTGTTTTGCGTAAGCTTCCATTAGATGTGTAACTTGATAATTACATCGACAATCTAAGTAAATTTACATTTTTTAACTATTTTGCTGCAATTACGTTATCAGAACGAATTATATATATATTTGTGGAAATATCTCTTCTTTATTTCTCTATTACATGTTACAATTCTTAATTTATATTGTATATTAATTACATATTACATTAATATTATATTAGAAGATCAAGTTTTATTATTTATTAATAATCATCTCAGTCGATTTTAATTCGAATAAATAGCATAATTAAAGTCAACATTTTAATCGTTCTCTTAGTTGTTTGCTTGCGAATAGAATTTTAATGAATATTCATGCAATAAATTTTCCATTAATTTACGTATAATAATCTGGTCGTGGCAATTTTTGTGAAATTACCAAATACATTAATTATGCAACATATGTTGCATAATTGCGGTCATGAATGAGTCATATATAAAAGACGTATCTATGCACTGTTTTACACAGATACCATTAATGCATCGTAAAAATGAGATTTTTTTATTGACGCGAATTAATCGTGTCAATAAAAAAATAATTATCTTTTATTTTGCTCTATTCTTAATTTGTTTTTGTCATTTACATGACAATTATTTCGATATACAAATATAAAACGTAATTTACTAATAAAAAAATTTGCATTTTTTAAAAATCATTTTTTTATATTTTTAACTTATTAGAAGAATTAATTTGCATCGTATCTCTTAAGGCGGATACTTACAGACGAGCACGAACGCGAATGAGGCAGCCTGAGGCCACACCGAGTGTCTCGGAGTCCTCGGACATCAGTTTAAGGCTATAATACACGAAATGCATAGCGTAGCATAAGCATAGCATAAGACCGCTGGACCAATGAGCATCTTATGTAAATTAATATGGCGACTTTATGTTGGATGCTCATTGGTCCAGCGGTCTTATGCTATGCTTATGCTACGCTATGCATTTTGTGTATTATAGCCCTAAAAGCGCATAAGGACGCATGAGGCAAATCGAGACAACTGTTCGACGTTGCTCTGGTTGCTCCAGTCGTTTCGGCTCAGGCCGAGGCTGTGCGGCGAACGATCTGAGACAATTTGCCGCGCCTCGGACCAACGTCCACACTTGCATGCTCATGCGGCCTCGGCCTGCCTCATTCGCATTTGTGCTCAAATCTGTAACCGCCTTTAAAGATCAAATTTGCTCGTATTACACTGATCTATTCGTTCGTACTGATCGAAAGTGAATTTTTTGACGCCAGTCTTTCACGAGCCGTCGTTTGTGTTTGAGCGTTTTCTCAATCGAGATGTATGCGTTCCGTATAATCGAGAGTGTAACGTTATATAATGCCGTACCATGTATTGTGTGACGTCACAGAAAAAGGAATGAGAAAATTAACGTTCGGCGCATCCTACGCCTACGCGTCTAAAACCTAAATACTGCAGCATAAAACCACATACGCTATGGGACAAGATTGGTTTCCGAGATTCCGAGAAAGAAAAAAAAAAACATCGAGTAGAAGAAATTTCGAAGCAACGATACTTGAAAGGTTCTGTGAATAGTTGCATATGTGTAACAGAGAGACTCAGTCTGCAGTAGCCTTATTGTCTGGGAGCGGAATTCTTAGCGCTTTATTGTCTTAAAGTTTAAAAGATGATATCGCAATAAAACGCAAAAGTTAAAATCTCCCCAAAAAATAAAACGCGATAGTCAAAATCTCAAGGCGAAGTCACAGTAAAAATAAAACATGACGTTAAAATAGATTATTAGAATGATATACAATTTCAAGATCAAAATAAAGAAACTTGGGAATGTACAGAGAGAGATTTGTAAGATTGCCGGTTAAACGGCCGCGTGAGAGAACAATTATGAATCAAACGTAACACTATTAATAACAATGTGCATCTTAATGAGGCTCTCAGAAATAATACCTATATTGATTGCAATTAAATTTATATTAACTGCCAATAATAAAAATTACTTAGTCGTAAAAATAAAATAACTCAAAAATAAAACAGCACGCATATCTTAAAGACGTCTTAAAGTAGACGTCTTTAAGACTTTATTAAAAGACGTCTTAAAAACGTCTTCAAAACTTTCCAAATAAACGTCTAAAAGTTATTTTTTACAAGTTATTTTTCAAACATTTTTACAGATATTTACATCGTACATCATATACACTATATATTTTCAGTACTAGCAGTGACTATCGGAACGCAGCCATAATCGACTGCAACATTTATCGACTAAAAAAAAATATGACGTGACTAATTAAGATATAACTAAGGCCATGATGTAAGTACATCATGACTATAATAAGGCTGCGTTACGTGACGAAAACTACAGATTTTCAATACTGGCAGTGAACGTCGGAACGCAGCCATAGCCTATAAAAATATTTGCTATCTAGCTAATTTGGCACTCAGATATTTTGCATTATTTAGAGTTAAAACCGCACAATTAAGGTAAAACAGTTTGGAACCGCGTTAACAAGAGGGAGAATACGAGACAGAAGCTGGAATTATCTGTTACATTGGTATATCAATGATTTAATATTCACATAACTTTGCTTACAAAACCGCGATCTCTGTTGTAAATATAGATTGTTATCAAGTTACATAAATGTCTCGCTGTGCGTATACTTGTACTGCGCGAGACACTACCGCACGTGTCTCTTGATATTAAATTATTCATATATACCGATTTATCAAGCAACACTAGCTGCTCTTTCGTATTTTTCTTCTCATTAACGCATTTCCGTCTAAAAAACTATAAAAATGTAAGACTTCTTTAAGACGTCATAATGTTCTCTGGAAAAATGTTCAGAAAAATTTTTTTCTATTAGTCAGTAAAATGGTGAATCCTTATCAAGTTTTTTTTACTCTTTGAAAAGCCAATCGTTCCAAGACGCTTTCAAATCATCTGAGAAAAAATTTATTACTGTTCGGTCGCTGATCAAACAGTCATCACCATTTCACAGAATGGTGCAGCAAGAGGCGGTGGTCGTAAGGAACGCCGTAAAGCGTTATGGGAAAGGACAGCCGGTGCTCGACGGTCTGAATATGATGGTTTCACAGGGTTCCATGTAAGTAACCATTATTTATCATGTTAATACAAAAGATTAATCGTCTTTTTATTAATTTTTGCTTCGAGTAAAATTGTAAACAAACAATTCGAGTTTTCCAAAAAAAGTCATCAAGTATGGAGAAGATACTTCATAGGGATAGGAGAGAAAGCAATGCAATGAAGATTGCACATTTATGATTAATATTGTACTTGCGATTACTTGCGCGGTTTTTAATGTTCATTCAGCAAACCTATATATACAGCATACCTTTTGCGGCAACCTGATACATTATAATTTCTTCATTCTTCGATATGTTGGAAATTGTTTCAAACTGTCGTCACGCACTTTTCCCCGTACATTCATCGATTGCGTAAATTACCGTCGCTTGCAAAATACACGCCAAGATAATCGTATAACTTTCTAACAAGTATTCAGATAAGAATATCATTTAGAACTTGTGTCAAATTTCTAAAGTATTTTATTACATTCATCACGTTTTAGATTTATTAATTGCGTTAAATAATACAAAGACTTTTGGTTTTTATATTGTTTTACGTTACTGATTGTACAGATTTCTTGTTTTATAAATATATTCTTTCTACATTATAATTAATTAAATTATAATATTATATATAATTATTAGAGGAAAGTCTCCGATTATGAGATACCACATCTATATTTTGTGTGATTGCCGGAAGTATATGGGCAGAATTAAAAAATATAGTAGGTCATTTTGAAGGAAATTTAATAAGCTTTAAGATGCTGAAATGTAAAATTTAATTTAAATATTAATTTTTGTAAAAATTAGAAAAATTTTTAAAATAAGCTTTTGAAAAAATCGAAAAAGTGTACTGCTAATATGAGAGACCCCGGGAAATCGCTAATAAAGTGCAAAATACATCATATTGTAATTAGACAACTTTATTTTAAGTTTTTGAAAGACAAATGTAATGGAGAAGCATATTTGCAACAATCGTAAACCCACTTATACCCAATATTGTACCTAATCTTTCCCCTGCACCCTTCCCCATCAAATCAAGGTCAGCACACTCTTATAATTTCGTATAAACCTTCCCTTAACCTTAATATAATATTTTCTCTTATTTTATTACTGTACAATAACTTTCATACTCCAGCAACCCCGGAGTACCCTGAGTATCTCATGTTAAGAGCACCATGCCTTGCGGTTTTGCGATCACCAAATCTAATCTCTACAATTGAGCAACTCAACATATCCCGTATTTTCCTATTAATACGATCTTACTCTATCGCTGCATGCAAAACTCATTGCCAAATATTTATTAATTATATAATAAACAAGGTTTAAAGACTCATATCCATGGCACTTGACAACATCCAATTTCACAATTTCTTTCTCTGCAACGACTACACGTACGATCAAACAATGAATTTTCCACTAAATAGGTTTTACCCAAAGGGCAATAAGTTCATGGTGGGACCAACAGATAGGACCTATTAGTTTAGCAGAAACCTCGCTGTCGCGTATTAGAAGCCTATCTCATAATAGGGGACTTTCCTCTAATTAAAATAATAATATGTATTATTATTAAATTATAATTATCAATATAAATTAAAAATTTGTTATTAATTATATATTAAAATAATTTAACAATAAAAGATTGGAATTGTAAAAAGAACAAATAAAAGGAATAAATTAATATCCTTTTTATATGTATATTTAACATGCTTTAATAAATTCTTTACATATTTTATCTTATATATGTATGTAAACGTATCTCGAAACATCTTACTTGGGGAAATGTCCCTCTAATTCTGTAAATGTCAAATTCTTCAAATATCAAGAATCAATTTTTTCCTTAAATCTTCCTTTATTACAATCTTTGTAACATTACGTACATTTTGAATAAAAAAATTTTTTAAAATAAAAAGCATGTAAAATTAATTAAAAAATGTACCTTTATTATTTATTCTCCGAAATTTAATCTGACAAAAACTTTTCCTCTTTCATTACTTACAATTCAAAAATTATTGATACCTCGATGATTTCGCTAAGTAAAAGTTTACTGTAAATTGACCAAAGAATTTGTTGTTATATGGATATTTAGTGATTTAGTGCACATAAACATCCTGTTACTAAAAACAAGTCAACTTACTGAAATAATCCTGTTTTCGCCATTAATCTCGATAACTTTCCTTCCCAGGTTGATTATCAAATAAACCTACTACCTACGGTTTTTCTCCAATCCTTGTAATTTTTCTCATCAAGATCATCGCATCGCTGACGTTCAATTCGTTCGCGTGCAAATCGATCAACATTGTGTTGTCACGTATCATCGATATCGATCCCTGGACCGGCAAGGAGGAGAAAACTCCTCCTGCGAATAACAGGATCGCGATGATACTAATATAATTAACATGCTGTGGCGAGACAGAAGCGAGTCGTGAGTTTGCTTGATGATTTTATCGGGTTGCACAGAATGGCGATATCTGTCATCTTTTGTCCTTCATATCGCGATATCGCGACAATTGCACAGTGGTGCTTAAGAAAATCTTTTGCAATTTCTTAATTATTTTGGAGAATGAAATAATTGATTTGTCAATTGACACTTCGGGATAAGTATATAGATATTCAGAATATATTAAGGAAAGTTTATATGAGTATGTTACATTACTTTACAATTGAATATTTTTCAAATTTTCTACAAATTCTAAGGTCTCCGTATCACGTATTACATCGAACGTATATTGACGTCACGTAGATTTATTTGGACGTTCTCTAGACGAATTTTTAAAAATTTAGATTTCGTTCTTCTATA
This sequence comes from Leptothorax acervorum, assembly GCA_035220615.1. Taxonomy (NCBI): domain Eukaryota; kingdom Metazoa; phylum Arthropoda; class Insecta; order Hymenoptera; family Formicidae; genus Leptothorax; species Leptothorax acervorum. The sequence continues at coordinate 247,077 of JASTWQ010000253.1, read as the reverse complement.
GGCATCATTGTGTGTTGTTAGTAGTCGATCGCTAATGGCTTTTGCCAACGAGTGATCGTTATGTCCGCCAAAATTTAATGATCTAATGCTGTGAGATTGTGTTCACCATTTAATTAACGAGTCGCGCCTGCTATCCGTCGAGACTAATTACAATACCTCGATGGAAACCATAAATCGCCATTGTTCTTCGATGAAGTGCGAACGTGGGTAGATAAGTTGGCAGATAGGTCGGGATTTCAAAAGGGAATCCATACTGGAGAACATCATGGGTCCGATTATTGCGAGATTAAAGGATATGTTCGCGGTTTTATGGATCCTCTTGTTCGAGTATGTCGTCTGTAAAACGTGTAAACGAAAGCGAAATCTTACCTTGAAACAGATACGGACTGCTGGGGGCCAGCAGATGCGGCAAGACCACCTTGCTGTCCTGCATAGTCGGAGTTCGTTATCTCGACAGCGGAGAAGTGTGGGTCCTGGGGGGAAATCCGGGCAGCAAGGAATCCGGAATTCCTGGGCCTCGAGTAGGTTACATGCCGCAGGATATCTCTTTAGTCGGGGAGTTCTCTATGAGCGGTGCCCTTTATTACTTCGGCAGGATCAACGGGCTTGACGATGAGGAGATCGGTAAGACGTAGAATGAATAGGAAAAGAGCACTTGAGGTCGTTGCTCGCGAAACATCGCGTAAATTCTGAGAAGTTATTTTGAGTAAACGTCTTTCAAGCGTTTCCAGTTTCTGTTTTGTATTACTCGTGAGATATTTCACTAATCCAGGCCGCACCATGTCCAAAATCAAATCATTAAGACGTCTTTTAGACATCATATCATAAGACGTTTTAAAGATGTCTTAAATATGTCTTAAGGATGTCTTTTGTCCCAATTATGCGTGCTGTCTGGATAAGTTATTTCGAATCAACTAATAGCTTCTCCTTCTATTATTTTTAAGAGACGAGAAAGAACTTCTTCTCGGAGTTGCTCCAACTACCTTCAGAAGAGCGTTTGGTAAAGAATATGAGTGTAGGTCAACAAAGAAGGGTTTCCTTTGCCGCCGCATTGATCCACAGGCCCGAGCTCCTGATTCTAGATGAACCCACTGTAGGCTTAGACCCAATTTTGAGGGAGAAGCAAGTAGACTTGCTTTTATTTTAGACGAGATAGGCAATAAGAAATATAAGAAAATAATAAGAAAATGTTTGGACGTACCTTTTTCTTTATAGCATTTGGGCTTACCTGATCAAGATCACGCAAAAGGAAGGTATCACTGTGCTAATCACAACGCATTATATCGAGGAGACTAAAGATGCTAGTAAGGTGAGTCTCCATTAGTTTTTTCATTAGATTAGTCCTAATAATATCTATAATCTATATAAAAACAGTCTATAAAAAAATCCTATAAGCTCTTGAAACGAAAACTTAAAAAATTTTTTTTTCTTAGTGACATACACATATGCACACGTCATGCTTAATATTGTGTACCTTCAATGCTACGCAGATTGGTTTGATGAGATGTGGTAAATTGTTGGCGGAATCGCTGCCGCAAAAATTGCTGGAGCAATTTCAATGCTCATTTTTAGAGCAGGCTTTCTTGAAACTATGCGAGGCACAGAATAATGCGGTCGTCTTGAATGAGGCTCAGAGATCCAAGGCGGAAGATACCGGCAGCGACGTCTTGAATCAAGACCAAGATAAATACGAACAAAGAAAAGTATATATAGAAATAACCTATGCTATTCTCATTGTTATATAAGTTATACAAATATGTATTATATTAATTGATAACATATATAAATCAAATTGTTTAGGGACACTCGGAGTACAAAACAGTTGCGGAACGTAAAGTTTCGCGATCGAGAAGGTTCAAAGCTCTATTGACGAAGAACGGCATTCAATTTCTCCGTTATTACACGTAAGTATTTATTATTGACTCATCAATAACTCAGAAGAGATGCACTTTTATCAACGAAATAAAATTGCAATTGTTTCAATTTGGAATGTTGCCGTTTTCTTCATTACACTTGTGCAACGTTGAATTGTTACGAAATTATATTTTAAAAAATTAAGATTTTATCAATTGTTGCACATTTCATAACAATAATAATTACATATTCTTTCAGAGGGCTAGTTTTCGCAGTGTTCTTTCCGATAATTCAAGTCAGCGTATTTCTCGTTGCAATTGGTGATGATCCGAAGGACTTGAAGATTGGAGTTGTCAACGATGAAGCTGGCAACTGCAATTACGGCAGCAAATTCGGCAATATTTGGAATGATGAAATCACCTGCCACTTCGGCAATCTTAGCTGTAGGTTCTTGAACAATTTTGACGACTCGATTGCGATAAAGGTATAATAATTTAAAAATTAATAGTAAAATGTAAATTAATGTGTTTAATATATTTATGATTAAAACGGTTTTCTTGATATCCTCTTCTCTCTCGCGGATTTATTTCGATGTAAATTGAGAATATTTATTTTGATATAAATTAAAAGGATGACAGTAATAATAAAATAATCTTTAATGCGTTTCTTGAAGATTTTTATTAATTATACTTCGCTTTCAGACGTATTATGACGATATTTTAAAAGCGAATCATGATGTACAGAATGGAGAACTCACAGGTATAATATATTTTAACCAAAATTTCTCCGAAGCTCTGCAAACACGAGTGGAAGAAGCCAATTTTGCGAAGGACTCCGAACTTCTCGCCAGTCAGATTCAAGTTTTTCTCGATATGAGCGGTACATTATTTATGTATATGTTAAGTATGTGTTATAAATAGAAATTCTTTACGTGTGCGTGTGTGTGTGTAGAAAAATTTTTAAATAACAAATATTATTTATAAAAAACTACACAAAAAGAAATTAAGGCTGTTTCAAATCCTGAATATTTTAACATAAACGGGGCACGCAAATTAATTGATTTATTACAAGCACTTAAATTTACAATGGTTTTTTTGTTACAGATAGACAAATAGGGCTCATTACGCAGAAAAAGCTATTCGATCGTTTTTTAATGGTTTATGAGGATATCATGAGGGACTGCAAATATTCGCCAAAACTGGCCGATCCGCCTATTCGAGTGATTATATATATTTAATATATATTTTATATTTATATATATTTATATTTATATATATTTATATTTATATATATTTATATTTATATATATTTTATATTTTTATATATTTTATATTTTATAAATTTATAATTAAATCTCTCTCTCTCTCTCTCTCTCTCTCTCGTGGAAAATTAAAAGATCAACGTGTCAATCGTTTTCAGTTTGAAGATCCCATTTATGGTACAACAGAACTCAATTATGCAGATTTTATGACACCATCGTATATACTATCGTAAGCAAAAGTCAAGAACATAATAAATGAAATCAATTGCTGTTACTAAACTATTTATAGTTTTATATTATATCTTTGCAGACTTATCTTCTTTTTGGCCAACACAGTCTCTACCGCCTTGATAGTCACAGAGCGACTGGAGGGCGTCTGGGATCGAAGCGTAGTCCAAGGTAATTTACCAATTAAACTCCAAAATCGATGTTACGATTATTACTTCGTCTTTCTATTTTTTATCATAATAGTGTAAATATAAATATATGTAATAGGGGTCAAGACAGAAGAAATCCTGCTATCTCACATTATTATTCAGAGCACCGTTATAATTATTCATACCACCATGATAATGCTCTTATTCTTTCCTATATGGGGTTTGGAATGTAAAGGATCGATATTCGCCACAATTGTCCTTGTGTTTTTAAGTGGTTTTACCGGATTGATGTACGGTGAGTACTCCACACGGTGTATAGAAAAAAGCGCGCAGCAGCAATTCAGACACTGCTGAGAATTAAACTGATCATTTGTGTTAATGCATTCCCAGGTTTCATCATCTCTGTTATGTGCAAAAATCACACTATGGCGCATTACTGTTCGGCTGGAAGTTTTATGCCGTTAGTAGCACTTAGCGGTGAGTCTCTATTCTTTGTTTCGCGAAAATTACTTTAATCTAGTGTTGTTAAATAACACCGTTATTAAATTTATTATTTCTGAATTGTAATTCTTTTATCATGTTATATTACATTGATAATAGTAATCTTAGAAAATGTTTGTTAAAATTAACATTATCAATATCTAGCGGAGGATTATCTTACGTTTACGTTAATCAAATTTTTATTAATATATTAATTTGACAAAATCATAGGATGCATATGGCCGTTGGAGGGAATGCCAAAAGTGCTTCGTTGGTTTAGTTACACATTGCCAACTACATTGCCCGCCATATCTCTGAGAGGACTCATCTACAAAGGACATTCCATAACTGATTCGGAAGTTTACATTGGCTTCTTAATAAGTGTAGGATGGATATTGTTGTTCCTTATAATAACTGTACTTGGTGTAAGATTCAAATCCTCGTGATATTATATAGAAACGTAAAGAAAAAACATTTCTTTTCATACAATACACAGAAACAGTCTCGCATAATCTACAGAATTCAATTAGACAAATATGCAGAGTGTTTCTCCAAAACATTGATTTATGTACAAAGAAATATATAATTATTTTAACCATTTAAATGGCTATGTAAGAAAGTAATTGCTCGAAAGGGATAAATTTTTTATGATTATAATTTTCATTTACTTAATTAATCATAATTGTGAATTCATTTTCATTATTCTAATATTTAAAATACTTCTTCGTTACCGATTCGTATAGTAATATTTAACATATGCATGCACAGATAAATAAACATACAAATATGTATAAAAAATTATAAATTGCATAGTTGTGGCATAATACAAATTTATTCGCAAACTTTTCTGGCACATCTCGCTACTTTTCGCATATAAAATGTCCCGAAGAAACGTGGAAATCGATAGAGAAAATATTTTTTTCCAGTTTGAAATTCGTTTCTCGACAAAAATGTCGACGTTACGCTTGAAATATCTTTTTAACTTTCAATATTTTCAGTAACTATTGAAACATGTCCATTTAAGTTAATAAATTAAAATTGATAGTATCACGATTGTTAAATATACCTTAAAACTTTGATCAGTGATTAAATTCTACGCCTGGAGGAACATTCGGGAAAACATATTTTAAGAACATCTGAAAGAGTTTACCTGAGAGAAGCAATATGTCCAAAAAAATTATAATTTCTTTACATTTTTCTGGACGCTCTGTATAAATCCAGAGTGAAGCGCTATCCTTAAATCAATGTATCGCTTTGTCATTTATAGCTAATAATTGTTCTGTGCAGTATTGACTGTAATATTACTAAGATTGTCTTGTTGTATCATATGCAACTCTTGCGGAACTTATCCAACAATTTCCAGATCGTCCGTCGAGAATAACAATTTCTTGCGTTGGTCCAGCCTATCGATACCGACCTATCGATTTAAAAAGTCATATTTTTATAATAATAACACAACTATCACAATAATTATACATATAATACTGTATCGGCGCAGGTGTTTATGTAAAACCGAGATGCCGACATAATAGTAAAATTACGCTTTGCCTATAATTTTCATAACAATTAATGTACATGCATGGAGAACGCGTGCCTCGAGTCGAGTGCACTTTTCGGCTCAGGATATGAGTCAACGTCCCTTAGGGACGTTAGGACGCCTTCCGTGAGCGGTGCAATCGTCGATAACGTGCGACTGTTTTAAGTCAAGGGATTTAATTTTTTTAACTTAGAATCTAACCGTGTGCGATTTCGAGGGTGGGGTGGAGAGGGTGATGAGAGCGAGGTCTTTCAATAAATATTGAGTTTTATTTTAAAAATATATAAAAACATTTATTATAAAATTAAGATAAAATTAACTAATGACATTACAAAAAAAAATCAGGCAATTATACATTGTTTAGAAAGACGCGGTTAATGTGTGCAATTGTCGGAAAACATTGCACGGGCAGTTCTTGAACTGCTCGTTCAATATGATACATTCTTACTTAACTTTGTCTGAAATTAAGAATCCTTTGGCTCGCCGTGTCGCCGCGTTTATAGTCGTGGATCAGACAAAGTTGATATAAAAACGTAGTTACATATCCCTTGTTAGTTCGGATTTTGTCATATATAACACGTAAGCAAGTAGGTAATATTAATTATAAAAAAATAGGAAAATTTGAACATATCGATATTATAGCCCACTCGCCGATCGACAACCGTTGGTGCTCAGTTTCTACTTGTCTCTAATCTTAAAAGTTATTTTAGACTTCTAGGAAATTGCCGCGGAAAAAAGAAATCGTGGAGTTCACAGGACATAATATTAGATAAACCATCTATGCGGAAAGACATAATGTTTTATTTGAATTTCAAATTAGAGCTAATAACTTTACGTATGTAAATTCTGCGTCTGGTTGGGGGGAGGGGGGAGAAGATAATGACTTAGAGTCGTCGTAAGCCACACCAGTCATCGCGTAGTCTTGGAGAATGTTAAATGTATCTTTTAAAAGTGTACCTCTCGAGACTATAACTCTATAGAGAACGTGTGTAATAATTATATAAGTATTTCGAGCTTTTGGACTTCTGACACATATAATATTTGATATGCACTTCACACACATGTTTTGTTTATTATAAAAAAACTGCGATTGTTAAGAAAATTTAAAATATTTCAATGCAACGTGATAAAACACAACATTGTTTCATTTTTCTGTTGTTTTCATGATTAATTGAATCAGTTAAAAAAATTGGAAAAATATTTTATTCATAAATTGCAAATCGTAATTAACAAATTTTTCGAAAAGGAAGAAAACGTTTTACTTGCAAACTTGATTAGCGGTATGTATATTGTGTGAATTTCTTAGATAAATATAAAATGCTCGTAAACATACACTTATAATGAAGTAAAAAGAGCCAATTATATTTTCTTTTCTATTTCATATCAATTTTAAAATGCAGAGAAGGAAACGTCAAAATTGCTTTTTAACAAAATCAAATCGGTAAGTTAAAATGTTATTGAACAGTTATGCATGATACTTTTTAATATAGATTTATATATAAATTAATCAAATTTTAAATTTTAAAGAATGTGTAAATATTCTTTAATTAAAAACGAACAATATGATTACAATATGAAAACGAACAATATGGTTACATAATATATGGAAACACTTATTTTTTCGCAGTTTTTCTATGTTTTTACGTATTTCATAATTGGTTTGTGTAACATATTTGGTACGTTATGTTCCTAAAACGTGTAAAATATATTTTATTATAAGTGTATGTTTCCGAGCATTTTACATGTGTACATAATAACGTAAATATATAATTATTTTTCCTTTTTTCGTCCCTACCACTGACAATTTCTAAAGTTATTTATTATTTTTTAAATAAAATTTTACAACAAATTGTTAGCATATTAGAAAAGTACGGGATATATAGATTATAGAATAGGAACATATATCCTGTATAAAATTTTATTACAATTGACACTTTGCGTAATGGAACTTTACACTTTGCAAGATTCTCTTGTAAAAATTTTAAAAAATTACTTATATTATAAGTGCTTAACTTATATTTGCAATATATTATATTTGAAATTTTTACGTATAAAATTTTATACGTAAATAAGCCATAGTTAGTTTTTTCAATTTGGCTGCCATGTTGAATCTGTTATTTTGATTTATTAAATTTTTTATTTCAGATTTTCAATTAGCAACCCTAAGAACCTCCATATATTAAAATTCAGCATAATATGTTTAACAGAAAAATTTGTGCATGCGACAGAGTTAATTAATAAAAAAAATTTTGAGCTTTCTTGTTCAATATAATCGCTATACAATCCAAATTATAAAGTATAAAACTTTGTGAACATAATTTGTCGTAAGAAGGAAGATATTATTATTGGTGCACATTATAGCGATGCAGTAATTGAATACATGCCCGCGTAACAATATAGCAGGTTTATTTTTCTCACAAATTTTTTTATTTTGCATTTCCTGTATAAAATAATACTCGTATTAAATAAATTAAATCAGATTTAAAAATTCCATGCACAACTACGGAAACGTAATATGGATAATAATCCAAACTGAAAAATCACGCGTTCAAAGTTAAATCACATTTTAATATATTCTAATTGGATTGTAATTTTCGAGAAATGCTCGCGTAGAAAATTAAGAGAACAATATTAAATATAATTTTTTCCAAGCGTCTTTTAGATACATTCGGTCAGTACATTTCTGTTTTGCGTATTCGAATTAAAGTCGCCTGAGGTGATCATTATTGATTAATAAAACTTGATCTTCTAATATAATATTAATGTATATATGTAATTAATTAATATACGTATACAATAGTATTAATATATACTATTAATAGTTACAATTATAACATGTAATAGAGAAATAAAGAAGAGATATTTTCATAAATGTGTAGGTATATATAATTCGTTCTGATAACGTAATTGCGGCAAAATTTAAAAATGTAAATTTATTTAGATTGTCGACGTAACTACCAAGTTACACAACATTAGATTTGTAACTTGATAATTACGTCAACAATCTAAATAAATTTACATTTTTAAACTATAATATGCTGCAATTATGTTATCAGAACGAATTATACACATACACACATTTATGGAAATATCTTCTTTATTTCTCTATTACATATGTTACAATTCTTAATATATAAATTAATATTAGTACATATGTTGTATTATATTGATTATATATAATATTTTATTAGAAGATTAAGTTTTTTTATTATTTAATAATAATACCTCAAGCAATTTTAATTCAAATAATTAGCATAAATAAAGTCAACATTTTAATCGTTCTCTTTTAAGAGTCACTTGCTTGCTAATAGAATTTTAATGAATATTTATGCAATAAACTTTCCATTAAAAAAATTTATGTATAACAATCTAGTTGTGACAACTTTTCGTGAAATTACCAAATACATTAATTATGCAACATATGCGCTACATAATCGCGGTCATGGATGAGTCATATATATAAAAGACATATGCACTGTTTTACATACCACCAATGCGTCGCAAAATGATAGATTTTTTGTTGACACGAATTAATCGTGTTAATAAAAAAATAATTATCTTTTATTTTGCATATTTTATAACTTGTTTTCGTAATTTACATAAAAATTATTTTGATATGCAAATATAAAAGATAATTCACTAAAAAGAAATTTGCATATATTTCCTTTTAATCATTTCATTTTTTATATTTTTTAACTTGTAAAAATTAATTTGCATTGTATCTCTTAAAGATTAAATTTGTTCGTTTTACACTGATCTGTTTGTTTTTTGTACTGATCGACGCAAAAATGAATTTTTTGACGCCAGTCTTTAACGAGCCGTCGTTTGTGTTTGAGCGTTTTCTCAATCGAGATGTATACCTATATATATATATATATATATATATATATATATATATATATGCGTTCCGTGCATTCAAGAGTGTAACCGTTAGCCGTATATGTATTGTGGTCACAGAAAAAAAAAATTAGAATAATTATCGTTCGGCATCCTACGCGTCTGAAACTTAAATATTGCATCTAAAACCACCACATACGCTATAATAATATTGTATGGGACAAGATTGGTTTCAGAGAGAATTTAATTTAATAATGTGTGTAAGTTCAAACATAATCCTGAGAAAGAAGAAACATCGAGTAGAAGAAATTTCGAAGCAACGATACTTGAAAGGTTCTGTGAATAGTAGCATAGGTATCTGTAGCTTTATTGTCTGGGAGTGGGACTTTTAGCGCTTTATTGTTTTAAAGTTTAAAAGATAATATTATATCTCAAAATGCAAAAGTTAAAACTTCCCTAAAAAATAAAACGCAATAGTGAAAATCAAGGCAAAGCCATAGCAAAAATAAAACAGGATGCTAAAACAGATTATTAGAATTATACAATCCCAAGATCGAAATAAAAAAACTTAGGGATGTACAGAGAGAGAATTGGATATTATTTGAGCCAAATATTTGAATGATTAAAACAACTATCTGATGTTTTCGTTCAAATAATATTCAATTGAATTAACTGTACATGTTTGTGGCAGTCCGTGACGTCGACGTTTAATTGAAGCAACTTCATTTTTTTTCCGTGTAATCGATTTATCAAGCAAGACTAACTGCACTTTATTATTTTTCTCTTATAAAAATGTAAGACTTCTTTAAGAAGTCATAATGTTCTCTGGAAAAATGTTCCACACAATTTTATTCTATTAAAAATCAATAAGATGTCAGTGAATTCTATTCGTATTTCTTACTTTTTAAAAAGCCAATTGTTTCAGAGCGCTTTTTTGTTACTGTTTGGTCGCTGATCAAACAACCATCACCATTTCGCAGAATGGTGCAGCAAGAAACGGTAGTAGTAAGGAACGCCGTGAAGCGTTATGGGAAAAAATATTATCATATTTGTTCGTTTTACACTGATCTGTTTATTCGTACTAATCGATACAAAAATGAATTTTTTGACACCAGTCTTTCGCGAGCCGTCGTTTGTGTTTGAACGTTTTCTCAATCAAGATTGTGCGTTTTGTGTATAATAATAAATATTTATGCAATAAATTTTCCATTAATCTATGTATAATAATCTAGTCAACTTTTCGTGAAATTGCCAAATACATCAATTACGCAACATGTGCTATATAATCGCTGTCATGGATGAGTCATATGAAAAAGACGTATGCACTGTTTTACATACCACCAATGCATCGTAAAAATGATAGATTTTTTTGTTGAGCCGAAATAATTGTTTAATAAAAAAATAATTATGTTTTAATTTTGCCTCTATTTTTAACTTGTTTTCGTAATTTACATATAAATTATTTCGATATGCATAGATAAAAGATAGTTCACTAAAAATATATTTGCATATATCCTTTCAATTATTTTATGTTCTTATTTTTTAACTTATTATACAAATTAATTTGCATCAAATCTCTTAAAGGTCAAATTTGCTCGTTTTACACTGATCTGTTCGTTCGTAGGGGAGACCTCCGGGGATGGTTGTGACACGCGTAGAAAGTTACACTAGCAAATTTTATAAATCAATTAATTTCTCCTAGTTGCAAGAAGCTTATCCTTGCGTTCTTTATCGCATTTTGAAGCTAAGTAAATCATATATTTCGCCCAATCCGGTAAGCTCGAGCGGAGATTTGCCAGTGTAACTTCCTACCCGTGTCACAATAACAATAACATCGAGTAGAAGGAATTTCGGAGCAACGATACTTGAAAGTTTTGTGAATAATGGCATATCTGTAGCCAACTCTTAACGCTTTATTGTCTTAAAGTTTGAACAAAAATATTATATCGCAATAAAACGCAAAATTTAAAATCTCCCCAAAAGATAAAACGCAATAGTCAAAATCTCAAAGCAAAGCCGGTGTAAAAATAAAATACGACGCTAAAATAGATTATTAAGCAATGAGAATAAATAATGGGCCAACAATACGAGCAAAAAAATGTGTTGTTACTCTACAACATTTTATTCAAATTAATCTATACATAAATAATTAACGTAAACGTTTTGGCTTCACTAAGCTTTCATCAGTATTCAGTACTCGAAACAAAAGAAAACTTTTAATGATATAACAAATGTACATACGCAAACTGATCACAACACGACGATGGGGTCACAGCAGAGGCCAAGAACAAATGTCAAGAGCGCTTGTTTTACCAAATTGTTTTACACATAGCATTAAATTCGACATGCTTCGTGACTTCGGTCGTTGATTAAACTGCGATAATGTCTTATTCGATGTTGCGAAGCGGGAATAAACTATAAGTCCAATATCCGGAAATGTATGTCACGTGAGATTTCGAGTCAGTATGCAAAGCGAAGAAGTCCGAATCAGTCCGAATGTCGAGATCCATACTTGAGATTATCTGAGATCATGGTGAATAATTTGGCAGGAATACATTTTAGCCTCTTGCTGTTATGAAGTCAACCAACAGACTGCGAATTATTAGACCTGAGTTCATTTATTCCCATTAGGAGCTATTGGGAAAATAAAATCTATAATACACGTAAAGAAACGTGTATTATAGATTTTATTTTCCCAATAGAGCTCCCAATGATAATAAACGAACGTAGGCTAGAATGATACAATTCCATAGATCGAAATAAAGAAACTTAGGAATGGAGAGAGAGAGAGAGAGAGAGAGAGAGAGAGAGAGAGAGAGAGAGAGAGAGAGAGAGAGAAAAGAGATTTGTAAGATTTCCGATTAAACGGTCGCGTGAGAGAGCCATTATAAATCCGCGAACGTAACACTATTAATAACAAAATGTGCATCTTAATGAGGCTCTCAGAAAAGATATATTGATTGCAATTAAATTCACATTAACTGCCAATGATGAAAATTACTTACAAGGAAACCCACGGAGGTGTCCCACTCTGATCTTGATGAGCTTTATATATGTTGTTGTGTAGACAAAAATAAGAGATACGTCTTTTTTTATACGTGCTCATACGCATGTTTAGAGGGTGAACACCCCTTCGGAAAAAATCGATTTTTCTCTTTTGGGCCGAATATCTCCGAAACTATAAATGATAGAAAAGTTTTCAAAAATGTAAATTAAATGGCTTCAAAAGTACTTTGAAATAATAACAAAATATTTTTTTTATTTCTTTTATTTTTTAACATACCCCCGCCACCAATACATTTTTTTCAAAATTTTAAAATTTTTTTATCACCAAATAAGAGGTTGTTTTTTTACGAATTCAACCATGTATGATAAAGTTATGTTACGATAAACCATTTTTGAGAAATAATTATAAACGCCTCTGTACACACTTTATCCGTGTCCGCCTATGCGCTCGATTCTTCATGCAACGCGTTCTGTTTGCATCTTCGCGTACTTACACCTAATAGAAGATGGCTAATACATTTGGAAAACATTCTACGTAATCATGGAAGTTTTTATCGTGTTCTAGCGTCTAGACATAACAACTGAATAATAGATTGTAAATACTTAATGTAAATCAAATCATGCGCGACGCATATCAAATGTGTATGTTTCTAATTTGAGACATCACAAGGTGACTTACATAGTCGCATAGAATATAAAATGTTACTTTGCATTAGTTTCATTCGTGACAGTGTATTATATCGTGTACTATTAATCGCTGCAATTTTGTAGGTATGTATTGATATTTTGTAAATGTCTATTAATGTTTTTACTTCTCTTACAATTCGTTATACACTCGCAATCAGGCTAGAAGTTTTAGCAGAGAGATGTCTCTCATAATTGGCCTATTGATAATCAGCCTACAGGTTTAGGCAGAGGGGAAGAATACTCCAATGAAAATTAATAGGTGTTTCAAGCTAGAGGTAACTAGATTTTAAACATTTGTGTAAATGATGGAATAAAAGAACTAATATATATATATATGAAAATTTTCTAATTTAATATACAATTTTAGTTCACAAGTCATGGAGGAGAAAGAGGAGGACAAAGAAAGGAAGAAAAGAAATATATTTATTTACTGACAGTGAATCATTATATAAATATTCTATTCGTGCTTTTTATTAATTATATGTATAAATAAAAAAAGTTGTGTATAACAATATAACAATATAATTCTGTTACGTGTAATTGTTTAACAACATAATAATACAATAAAGTTACATGAATAAAGTTTTACAAATAATTAATATAAATATAATATTTATGGTTTCAAATTATAATTATAACACATGTGATGGTCGTGAAAAAAGTGTTGTATACAAAGAGATTTCTTACATCATGCGCAAGTAATTATAGCATTATACGCGTTGCATGAAGAATCGAGCGCATAGGCGGACACGGATAAAGTGTGTACAGAGGCGTTTATAATTATTTCTCAAAAATGGTTTATCGTAACATAACTTTATCATACATGGTTGAATTCGTAAAAAAACAACCTCTTATTTGGTGATAAAAAAATTTTAAAATTTTGAAAAAAATGTATTGGTGGCGGGGGTATGTTAAAAAATAAAAGAAATAAAAAAAATATTTTGTTATTATTTCAAAGTACTTTTGAAGCCATTTAATTTACATTTTTGAAAACTTTTCTATCATTTATAGTTTCGGAGATATTCGGCCCGAAAGAGAAAAATCGATTTTTTCCGAAGGGGTGTTCACCCTCTAAACATGCGTATGGGCACGTATAAAAAAAGACGTATCTCTTATTTTTGTCTACACAACAACATATATAAAGCTCATCAAGATCAGAGTGGGACACCTCCGTGGGTTTCCTTGTTAGTCGTAAAAATAAAATAACCCAAACAACACGCATATCTTAAAGACGTCTTAAAATATAGACGTCTTTAAGACTTTATCAAAAGATGTTTTAAAAACGTCTTCAGAGCTTTCCGAAAAGTTGTCTAAAAGTTATCTTTTATAAGACATTTTTTTAGAACATTTACAGATATTTACACATTGTACGTCACGTACACTATAAATTTTCAGTACTAACAATGACTATCGGAACACAGCCATTCTCGACTGCAACATTTATCGACTAAAAAACATAATATGACGTGGCTAATTTGCATATAACTAAGGCTGCGTCACGTGACGTAAACTATAGATTTTCAGTACTGGCAGTGAATGTCGGAACGTAGCCATAGCCTATAAAAATATTTACTGTCAGCTAATTTGGCACTCAAATATTTTGCTTTAGTGTCACAACTTCACAATTAAGGTGAAACAGTTTGGAACCGCTTTAACAAGAGGGAGAATACGAGACAGAAGCTGGAATTATCTGATACATTTTGATATATCAATGATTTAATATTCACATAACTTTTCTTACAAAACCGCGATCTCTGTTGTAAAGATAGATTGTTATCAAAGTTACATAAATGTCTCGACTCTCGCTGTGCGTACACTGTACTGCGTGAGACACTATCGCACGTGTCTCTTGATATTAAATTATTCAAATACACATATACCGATTTATCAAGCAACATTAGCTGATCTTTCGTATTTTTCTTCTCGTTAACGCGTTTCCGTTTAAAAAACATCTTATAAAAATGTAAGACTTCTATAAGACGTCATAATGTTCTCTGTGGGAAAATGTTCCAAAAAATTTTTTCTATTAAAAATCAATAAGATGTCAGTGAATCCTTTTTGTATATTTCTTACTTTTTAAAAAGCCAATTGTTTCAGAACGCTTTTAAATTTTCTGAGAAAACATTTGTTACAGTTCGATCGCTGATCGAACAGTCATCACCATTTCGCAGAATGGTGCAGCAAGAAATGGTAGTAGTAAGGAACGCCGTGAAGCGTTATGGGAAAAAACAGCCAGTGCTCGACGGCCTGAATATGACGGTTTCACAGGGTTCCATGTAAGTAACCATTCTTTATCATGTCAATACAAGAGATTAATTGTTTTTCTATTAATTTCCGCTTCGAGTAAAATTGTAAACAAACAATCCGTGTTTTTCAAAAAAAGTCATCGAGAAGATATTCCCTAGGTAGAGAAAACAATGCAACGAAGATTGCATATATTAATGATTAATACTTGCGAATATTTGCGCCTTTTTAAATGTTTATTCAGCAAACCTATATACAGCATATCTTTTGCGGACACTTGATACTAATTTCTTCATCCTTCGATATGTTGGAAATTGCCTCAAACTGTTGTCACGCACTTTTCCGCGTACATTCATCGATTGTTTAAATTGCCGTCGCTTGCAAAATACACGCCAAGATAATCGTATAATTCTCCAACGAATATTCAGATAAGACAATCTTCGGGATCTATCAAAATCATTAGAATATCATTTAGAACTAACTTGTGTCTAATTTTTAAAGTATTTTATTACTGCATTCATCACGTTTTAGCTTCGAGATCACTTTGTCAAAATTTACCTCTAAAAAATATCAGATTTGTTAATTGCGCTAAATAATACAAAGAATTTTTGGTTTTTACATTGTTTTACGTTATTGATTTAAATGATTAATATGCCGCGGCGAGTCGTGGGTTTTCTTGATGATTTTATCGGGTTGCACCAAACGGCGATCTATCATTTTTCGTCCTTTCATATCGCGATTTTGCAACAATTGCACAGTGGTGCCTAAGAAAACCTTTTGCAATTTCTTAATTATTTCAGAGAATGGAATAATTGATTTGTCAATCGACACTTCGAAATAAGTATATAGATTTTTAGAATATATTAAGGAAAGTTTATATGAGTATGTTAACATTATGTAAGTACAATTTAATATTTTCCAATTTCTCTGTAATTTCTAAGGTCTCCGTTTCACGTATTATATCGAACGCATTATCGACGTCACGTAGATTTATCTGGACGTTCTCTAGACAAATTTTTAAAAATTCAGATTCCGTTCATCTATTAGGCATCATTGTGTGTTGTTAGTAGTCGACCGTTAATTGCTTTTTCCAACAAATGATCGTTATGTTTGCGCTAATTTAATGATCGAATGCTGTGACATTGTGTTCAACACTTTATTAACGAGTCGCGCCTGCTATCCGTCGAGACTAATTACACTACCTCGATGGAAACCATAAATCGCCATTGTTCTTCGATGAAGTGCGAACGTGGGTAGATAAGTTGGCAGATAAGTCGGGATTTCAAAAGGGAATCCATACTGGAGAACATCATGGGTCCGATTATTGCGAGATTAAAGGATATGTTCGCGGTTTTATGGATCCTCTTGTTCGAGTATGTCGTCTGTAAAACGTGTAAACGAAAGCGAAATCTTACCTTGAAACAGATACGGACTGCTGGGGGCCAGCGGATGCGGCAAGACCACCTTGCTGTCCTGCATAGTCGGAGTTCGTTATCTCGACAGCGGAGAGGTGTGGGTCCTGGGGGGAAATCCGGGCAGCAAGGGCTCCGGAATTCCCGGGCCTCGAGTGGGTTACATGCCGCAGGATATCTCTTTAATCGGAGAGTTCTCCATGAGCGGTGCCCTTTATTACTTCGGCAGGATCAACGGGCTGGACGATGAGGAGATCGGTAGGACGTAGAATGGATAGGAAAAGAGCACTTGCAGTCGTTGCGCGCGAAACATCGCGTAAATTCTGAGAAGTTTTAGTATTACTTTTGAGTAAACGTTTTTCAAGCGTTTCCAGTTTCTGTTTTGAATTAAATACTTGTGAAATATTTCACTAACCCAGACAGCACCATGTCCAAAATCGGGACATAAGACGTCTTACAAACCTCATTAAGACGTCTTTCAGAAATCATTAAGACGTCTTTTAGACATTATATCATAAGACCTTTTAAAGATGTCTTATGTTCCGATTTTGGACATGTGTGCTGTCTGGGTAAGTAATTATTTCGAAACAACTATATCTTTCTCTTCTATATTATTTCTAAGAGACAAGACAAAGCTCCTTTTCGGAGTTGCTCCAACTACCCCCAGCAGATCACCTGGTGAAGCATATGAGTGGAGGTCAACAGCGAAGGGTTTCCTTGGCCGCCGCATTCATCCACAGGCCCGAGCTCCTGATTCTAGACGAACCCACTGTGGGCTTGGATTCAATTTTGAGGGAGAAGCAAGTAGATTTCTTTTTAGATGCGATAAGTAAAGAATAATAAGAAAATGTTTGAACGTACCTTTTCTTTACAGCATTTGGGCTTATCTGACCAAGATCACGCAAAAGGAAGGTGTCACTGTGCTGATCACAACGCATTATATCGAGGAGGCTAAACATGCTAGTAAGGTGAGTCCCCATTAGTCTTTCCTAGTCTTGATAATATCTATATAAAAAAAATTCTAGAAAAAATCCTATAAACTCTTGAAACGAGAACTACACACAAATTTAGTCGTGCAATATTGTATATCTTCAATGCTACGCAGATCGGTTTTATGAGATGTGGTAAATTGTTGGCGGAATTGCCGCCGCAGAAATTGCTGGAGCAATTTCAATGCTCATTTTTGGAGGAGGCTTTCTTGGAACTATGCAAAACACAGAATAATGCGGTCGTCTTGAATAAGGCTCAGGGCTCCAAGGCGGAAGATACCGGCAGCGACGTCTTGAATCAAGACCAAGATAAATACGAACAAAGAAAAGTATATAAAGTATATATAGAAATAAACTATACCGTTCTTATATCGTTATATAAAGTTATGTAAATCTGTATTAATTTATAACACAAATAAATCGAATTGTTAAGGGACATTCGGAGTACAAAACAGTTGTTTCGCGATCGAGAAGGTTCAAAGCTTTATTGACGAAGAATGGCACCCAATTTCTCCGTTTTTATTCGTAAGTATTTATCATTAACTTATCAATAAAGAGATGCAATCACAAGTAAATCTTATCAAATAAAATTGCAGTTACTTCAATTTCGAATGTTGCCATTTTCTTCACTATAGGTACTTGTGCAGCGTTAAATTGTTTCAAAACATTATATATTTAAAAAAATTAAGATTTTATCAATTGTTGCACATTTCATAACAATAATAATAACATATTCCTTCAGAGGGCTAGTTTTCGCAGTATTTTTTCCGATAATTTACACCTGCTGTTTCCTTGGTGCAATTGGTGGGGATCCGAAGGGCTTGAAGATTGGGGTTGTCAACGATGAAGCTGGCAACTGCGATTATGGCAGCAACTACGGCAATGTTTGGAATGATGAAATTACCTGCCACTTCGGCAATCTTAGCTGTAGGTTCTTGTACAATTTTGACGACTCTATTGCGATAAAGGTATAATGATATAAAAATTAATAATGTAATGTAAATTAATAATGTGTTAAATGTTCATGATTATAACGCCTTTCTGTTTTCTTGGTGTCCTCTTCTCCCTTCCGGATATTTATTCCGATGTAAATTGAGAATATTTACTTTGATATAAATTGAGAGAAAGAGAATGACAGTAATAATAATCATTAACGCGTTTCTTAAAGATTCTTATTAATTATATTTCGCTTTCAGACGTATTATAACGATATTTTAACAGCGAAACATGATGTACAGAATGGAGAACTCGTAGGTATAATATATTTTAATCAAAATTTCTCCGAAGCTCTGCAAATACGAGGGGAAGAAGCCACTTTCGCGAAGGATTCTGATCTTCTCGCCAGTCAGATTCCAGTTCTCCTCGATATGAGCGGTACGTTATTTATTATGTGTTATGTATGTGTTATTAATAAAATTTTTCTATACGTGTGCGTGTACGCGCAAGAAAAATTTTTTTTAAATACAAATACTTAAAAAACTACACCCCAAAAGAAATTAAGACTCTTTCAAATCCTGAATATTTTAACATAAACGGGGCACGCAAATTAATTGATTTATTATAAATACTTAAATTTATAATGGCTTTTTTGTTATAGATAGACAAATTGGGCTCATTACGCAGAAGAAGCTGTTTGAACGCTTTTTAGAATTTTATGAGGATATCATGAGGGACTGCAAATATTCGCCAAAACTGGCCGATCCGCCCATTCGAGCGAGTATATTTTACACACACACACACATTTTATAATTTTATAATCAAATCTCTTTTTCTTTCTTTCCTCCCTCTCCCCCCCTCTCTCTCTCTCACTCTCTCTCTCTCTCTCTATCGTGTAAAACCAAAAAATTAAAATTTCATTCATTTTCAGTTTGAAGATCCCATTTATGGTACGACAGAACTCAATTATGCGGATTTCATGACACCATCGTTTATACTAACGTAAGCAAAAGTTAAGCTAACATAATAAATAAAATCAATTGTTGTTACTAAACTATTTATAGTTATATAAATTGTAAATTATTTTTGATTATTGTTGATTAAAATTTTATTGCGCACCAATTACCGCGCGTTGGCTCTATTGCCTTATTATCTTATATATTTTGAATTTAGAGAGCCTTTATATTCCTTTGATTATAGTTTTATATTATATCTTTGCAGAGTTAGCTTTTTTTTGGCCAACACAGTCTCTACCACCTTGATAATCACAGAGCGACTGGAGGGCGTCTGGGATCGAAGCGTAGTCCAAGGTAATTTACCAATTAGACTCCAAAATCGATGTTACAATTATTACTTTGTCTCTCTATTTTTTATCATAATAGTGTAAATATAAATATATGTAATAGGGGTCAAGACAGAAGAAATCCTGCTGTCTCACATTATTATTCAGAGCACCGTTATAATTATTCATACCACCATGATGATGCTCTTATTCTTTCCTATATGGGGTTTGGAATGTAAAGGATCGATATTCACCACAATTGTCCTTGTGTTTCTAAGTGGTTTTACCGGATTGATGTACGGTGAGTACTCCACACGGTGTGTAGAAAAAAGCGCGCAGCAGCAATTCAGACACTGCTGAGAATTAAACTGATCGTTTTTGTTAATGCATTCCCAGGTTTCATCATCTCTGTTATGTGCAAAAGTCACGTGATGGCGCAATATTGTTCGATTGGAAGTTTTTCCCCGGTACTGTTTCTCAACGGTAAGTCTCTATTCTTTGTTTCGCAAAAAATTGCTTCAATCTAGTGTTGCTAACAATAAGTGATACCATTATTAAATTAATTACTTCCGAATTTTAATTCTTTTATTACGTAATACATACATATATGTTACATTATTAATAGAAATCTTAAAAAATGTTTGCTAAGATTAATATCAATAATATTTAGCGGGGAATCATCTAACATTTACGTTAATCAAATTTTTATTAATATATTAATTTGACAAAATCATAGGATGTCTATGGCCGTTGGAGGGAATGCCAAAAGTGCTTCGCTGGTTTAGTTACACATTGCCAACTACATTGCCCGTTATATCTCTGAGAGGACTCATCTACAAAGGGCATTCCATAACTGATTCGGAAGTTTACATTGGTTTCTTAATAAGTGTAGGATGGATATTGTTGTTCCTTATAATGACTTTACTTGGTATAAGATACAAATCCTCATAATATTATATAGAAACGTAATAGAAAACATTTTTTTTCTTACAATACAGAAACAGTCTCACATAATCTACAGAATTCAGTTAAACAATTATGCAGCGAGTGTTTCTCCAAAACATTGATTTATGTACAGTAAAATATATAATTATTTTAACCATTTAAATGGCTATTTAAGAAATTAATTGCTCAAAAAAGATAAATTTTTCATAATTAGGATAATTTTCATTTATTTCATAATTGTAAATTAATTTTCTTTATTCTATTTAAAATCAATAATTATTGTGTTTTATTTTATTACATAGTAGGTGTAAGAATAAAACTAATTAATATAAAACTAATTAATTATTTTTGTGTGATAGCAATATTAATTCTTTTCAAAGAATAAGATAAAAAATAACCTGTGTGTTATATTCATAATCATATATACATTTTAGTAAATTTTAGTAAAGTACGTAAAACAATTTTTAAAGTAAAACAATTTTAATAAAGTACTTAATTGTATTAATAATTATATCGATAAAATAAAATATTGTATAACAAATTTGAAGAATAATATAGTTGATTTTAATATATTTATAATTACACATTTAAGTTTATAATTAAAAAAAGTGCAATATATTATAATATAATTAACTCAAAAGATGATGAGGAAAGACGAGGGAGAAGAAGACGAATGGGGAAAAAAGAAACTAAATAAAAACACGGCAATTCGTTAAATATGTTTCTCCGTTGACAACATATTAATCTTACATGTATAAATATACGCAGTGTTTCCTATATATACAAACATATACAGCATGCCGTATACTTCACTATACTTGTTTCACGCTCGTAATTATAATACTTATGGTAATTATATCTTTATATAATATAATTATATGTGATAACATAATCGTGATGCATATTTTTGACGATTATTATCGCGACGATATAAATATAATAATTATAATCAAGTACTTACATCACAAGTTTGTTATCATAATTGAGCTACACAGTTATAATATATAATTCTGTTGTTATTAATTTTACAGCTATTATAATTACATCATTTTTTAATTATGATACAGAATTACGGCAACATATGACGATAAATGTTCGATTAGTTTTTATTAATAACTATTTTCTTGTTTAAACTCGTAATCCCTTTTATGTTTTCTACCTTTTAATCTTTTTCTTTTACCTTTAAATCTCTTTGAAATTTTGACCATTTTTGTTTTGAAAAGCTCATGTTTAGGGATCTAGAAAGAAATAGACGATTAGCCGTATTAATAACTATTAAATTCATTACTTCTCTAACAGCTTGCGTTCAGAAATCTATACAAAAATAGATAGCCAGTCTATATAATAAAATAATAATTTATATTTTTAATAGAATAATACTTTGATGAGCGTTAAATCTCTTTTATTCTGGGAAGCTGATGTTTACACATTTATAAAAATATATTTAATTTAATAGCGGAATTAGATATAGGAATGATCATGATATGGATTCCGCATGTCCTGGTAACTTTCAGCGCTCTCGTTGTCGTTGTTGTTGCTGTTGCTACTGTTGTCGCTAGCAGCCATGCTTGTGTCCTGATTAAAATCATTAGTAACTCGATTAGAGTTTATAGCAGAAAGAAGCAGCCGGGGGCCACAGGCTCGGATTGGATGAGTAGCAACAAGACAGTCAACTATCTGTCTTATAGTAGGCATGCAGGTTTTGCTGTATCCTGGAAAATACACGTCACATGCTCCATCAGAACTGAAAAAATGCATATCCGACTGCCGTCACGTCGTCTTGGGTTTTAAGCTTTAAATTTTTTGTAACGCGAATGCAACGAGATATTTGACTTAAAAATTTTAAATAATATTGCACAAAAAACATTTCCCAATTCTAGCATAAATAATCGCGAATAACTTGGAAAATCGCAGAACATGAGAACATTTCGCAACAAGAGCGAAAACTTATTATAATTCGAAACATTTTATATGCATACAACCCAAAAAGACGGATGTACATCTGGTTGTTATAACGAATATGCACAGACGCTGATCTAAACTCGGATGTAGTAAATGTGTAGGAAAAACGAACAGGATTAAAGTTATATCGCATGCATTTTTAAATCGCGAGCAAAGGGGCAAACGCAACGCAGAGATAAGTATGATGGACAGGGAGATCGCTTTAATAATCGCTAACAGGCTAACGTCCTGTTATATAGTCTTCTTGATATTTCTGACAATAATAAAAATGAGAAAAGATCTGAAAAAAGGTCGAGAGAACTGATCGCTGATGACTCGCTTTACTAATTTACTTGGATCCCTAAGCATTCTTGAGAAGCGATAATTGAGATAAGATCGGGCCCAAAAGGGAATCATTAGGTCCAAAGGATCAAAGAGATTCATTGTAGATGGCTTTACTTTAGCCCTTACTTAGATCTCTCCCTTCAAAAGTGTTTCTTGTTGCGGGAATCAAAATCAGGATCCGAAAGGGATAAAAGGTACTCCTTGTCGGTGTGATTCCACTTTAACATTTAAAGGCATTCTTGGTGTGCTAATTAAAATGGGGATTATTTGTCGTGGAACTCGTTGAACGTATTTCTCAAGCGATAAAGATGCGCCACATCACATGCAGTAAAGGGAAACAGAGCTCAAAGGATTTTTCTCACAAAGTCATCGAGTAGTAAACAAATTAGTAAACGTTAGCATTCCAAGTACCTACTTAGCGTTAATGTAGTTGGGTCTAAAAAGAGTTACAAAACATCGTCTAATATCAAGCGAGCCACGCAGGGGAGGGGCAATAGCGCTGTAATACTAACGACCTGTATGCAATTAGAGTTAAAAAAAGTATGCTAAATATGCTTCCAAACGCACGCGAAATACTTCTTCGTTACAAATTCATAATAGTAATACGTATATAGTAATATGCATGCACAGATAAATAAACATACAAATATAAGTAAAAAATTAAAAAATGCATAAGAGCATACTTATTAATAATTGTAATATAATACAAATTCTTTCGCAATCTTTTTTGGCACATCTCGCTACTTTTCGCATATAATAGATGTCTCGAAGAAACATGGAAATCGATATAAGAAATATTTTGCCCAGTTTGAAATTTGTTTCTCGACAAAAATGTCGATGTTACGCTTGAAATATCTTTTTAACTTTCAATATTTTCAGTAACTATTAAAACACGTCCATTAAGGTATTTAATTAAAATTGATAATATATCATGTTTGTTAAATATAAAACTTTGATCAGTGATTAAATTTTACTCCTGGAGGAACATTCGAGAAAACATATGGAAGAACATCTGGAAGAGTTTACCTGAGAGAAGCAATATGTCCAAAAAAATAATAATTTCTTCGCATTTTTCGGGACGCTCTGCATAAATCCAGAGTGAAGCGCTATCCTTAAATCGATGTATCGCTTTGTCATTTATAGCTAATAATTGTTCTGTGCAGTATTGACTGTAATATTACTAAGATTGTCTTGTTGTATCATATGCAACTCTTGCGTAAATCATCCAACAATTTCCCGATCGTCCATCGAGAATAACAATTTCTTCCGGTTGGTCCAGCCTATCGATACTGAGCTATCGATTTAAAGTCGTATCTTTATATAATAATAACACAACTATCACAATAATCATGTAATACTGTAACGGCGCAAGTGTTTATGTAAAGCCGGGATGCCGACATAATAGTAAAATTACGCTTCTCCTATAATTTTTATAACAATTAATGTAACATATATTTTTTCGTTAAGTTAATTATTAAATATATTTTATATATTAAGTAATTGTTAAATATTTCTTGTTAATTATCAATTCATTAGCAATATATATCAATCAGTTAATTAATATTTGTTTTGCAATTTTGCATAATATGTCACACAAATGCGTACATTACATTATATTTAAACAATTACACAAGGTGTCTCAGAATTATACATATAAATTTAATTAGTAGAATTCATAAAAAGAAAGATCTTTATAATTTTATGAATTCTATTAACTGATATCCCCTATAATATATTTAAATATAATTACGTATCATCATTATGTCAACTCGTTATAAAAGATTTATCGGCTTTTATCAAAGTAGTTAAACGTGCGCGGTAATACTTGTGTCCAAAAACCGATAAAGCTGTCGTAACAATTAAATCCATCTATTAATGTATTTCTAAATTTCTATGTCGCGCGCGCTCTGTATATACTTTGAGTTCTAAGCCACTACAGAAAAATTTCGCACATTCTTCTCGATTAATTACTTACTTATTCGGTTTACATAAAATCCAGAGAAAGAAATTCTCTTCTTTCTATACAGATCTTTATTACACGTTATTGTTATATGTTATTCAGTGCGAGACGTGTCTCTTCATTTGCACATATCATATTTCATGTAATTTCTAATGTTCCAGCTGCATAAAATACTTCAGTTTTCCGCTTTCTTTGCATAATCAAATCACTTACGAATACTCGGCCAATTCTGATTATAAGGCAGTCTCCTTCTCGCTGATAATCTTGATTCCATGCTGCGTGAGAATCATCTTCACTTCCTCTTTATCGCGAATGTTTTGTTTCTGGGCCGAGTCTTCAGCCTCATTTTCCTTTCCCAGATTTTCCGTCTGCGATTTCAGATTGTCGGTGGACTTATTCAGGCGGCCCACATCGTCGGCCGATCTCTGCAGTGATTTTGATCTTCTCGAATCTCTCGATATCCGTAGATTATCAGCAGAACCAAGCGTTGTATTCTTCGCGACCTTAAGCACCTTATCACTCGCCTTCGAGGACATTTTTGCCAGTTGGAGACTGTCCACCGAAGAGTATCGTCTCTTATCTCGTGCTCCGCTGGAATCCTCCTTTTTTCTGAACAAGGAGCCTTTGCGGTTGATCTTCCTGGTTCCGCTCGTCAAAATCGCGATTTCATCCTTGGGTATGAAGTACAACTCCCGCGGCTGGTCCCTGTTCATCGAAGAGCCGTGGATGAACAGGGACTGCGATTTCGATCTTCCGGGATCCTTGACTCTCTCCTTATCGGAGATCCTGCTTCGGTCGTCAGCCGATTCTGTGCCGCTCTGAAAACCGCAGTTTTCAATCTCGAAGCTGTCCTCGTCGTCGTGGTGCGGTTCGATCATCTTGTAGGTATACCTATCCGTCGGTAACGCGGAATCCTGATCGAAACTGCCATCCACCTCGCCACAGATCTTGCAAAGCTCGCAGGGAATCTCCTGAATCTTGCCGTCAAGGTCGTCGGCGGACTCCTGAAGATTAAGCGAGCCGCAAATGTCGCACTCGATGGAATCGTCGTCGTCGTCGTCAGCCAGCGAGCTGCAGGTCGATCTGAGCGTGTAGAACGTCTCCTGATTCGGGCTGCTCACTTCCTCCTCCGTCCGGAATGTGATCTCGTTCATGTAACAGCAGATCGAGCAGAACTCATCCGGAATGTCGAGCTGCGAGCCACTACTGTTCGCCTTCGTCGGCGGCACGCCCAGAAACACCTCCTGGATGCGTTTGATCGACTCGTAGCTCTTCGACTTCTTCGAGAACGCGTCGTCCTTCTTCGGCTTCTGCGCGGACGTTTCATCGGACACGATCATTGAGTCCAAGCTGCCCTGAAGAGGCACGTTGTAACGTCGCACCTTCCGCGTGTACACGTCCTTAATCTCGTTGAAGTCGCACTTCGTTTTGTTTTCATCGTTTTTTGCCGTTTTTATTGTTTCTCGTGCTTTGTTGTCGCTCATTTTCACAGCCTTCTGAGATTGAGTCCTCTTCGGGCTTTTCGTGGAAGACGTTTTCGAGGAATGCTGAGTGAGTTCTTCAGTTCGCGACGCCGACGTCTCTCGATTATCGGCAAATCGATTATGCTTCTTCATTTCGATGTGGCTCTCGGAATCTTTTTTGGGACTTTCCATTTTCGCTGAAGATTTCTTTGAAGAGTCCAAAAAGACTTCCTCCAGTTGAGAAATAACGCGATCGTTGACGGATCGATCGTAATCTTTCACATCGTCGCCTCTGTAAAAGACCTGGCTTTTCTTTTTGGTGCTTTTTGCATTTGTAGATATTTTCGAAGATTTTTGAGATGACTTTCTGGATCGAGACGTCTCACGATCACTAATGGATCTATCATGATCCTTCATTTCGCGCTCACTTTCGTCGGTTTGAAGCTCCTCGACTTTTCTGGAACTTCTCGTCTTTGTGGAGGATGATCTTGAAGGAGGACCTTGGAAGACTTTTTCCGCACGAGACTCTTTCTCTCGGTCCTTGACAATTTGACCTTTATCCTCGATATCTTTCTCATCTGCATCGTAAATCTGTTCTTCCTTGACTCTTTCGGCACTCTTCAGCTTCGTGGAAGAACTTTGGAACGCTTCAGATTGAAGCACCTGTGGATCGTCGGTGAATCGATGTTCCTCCTTGACCTCGACGTCGCAAATCTGATCTTCCCTGACCTTCCTCGGACTTTTGCGGGAGTTCACGATCGATTTCAGATACTTGCCGTCTATCTCGAGACTCGAGTCGCAAGGTGTCATCCGTTTTTCCGAGGTACATGTATCCAACTCTGATCCTTTCTCCGTTCTACTCGTCTCATCAGCCTCTCGCGACATAAATATTTCTTCTGTCCGTTCTCCACCTTCAAAATTATTACCCTTATCGTCTACATCTGCCACTGAAAGTGATTCTTCCACGATATACTTCAATTGATCTTCTTCGGAAGACTTTGCGCGATTATCATCGACTTCTTCAGTTGTGAAAGAATCTTTCCGCCTCTTAGGAATCGCCGAATCGATCGGTACTTGATCGCTATATGATTGAATGTCATTCTTTCTGACGCTACTCTCGTGATCATGTGTAAATACAGAATCAGCTATATTATCTGTCACATCTTCTATTTGACCGTCAGCGTATTTCGTTAAATTCAATCTGGCAGTATATACAGGTTTCTTCTTTTCTTCTTCATCCTCGTCGGAACCATATTGGCTAAGATAGTCTTCCTTGTCTACGCTGAAATCGGAGAGAGCACATTCGTGGCGACCGTCCAATGACGTCATTGAGATGTTTAGCGACGAAGTTATCGCCTTGGCCTCTAGATGTTTAGTTCTATCCGAATCGAAATCGGCTGTCGCTTTTCTGAAGTCAATTCCCACGTCGGCTTCGACGTTACTCTTCGCATCTCCCTTTGCACTGGGTTCAGTTAGTTCTGCATCGTCTTTACCTACCTTATCTAGCTGTAAACTTTCTTTAAACTTATTTTTATCCTCGTCAAGCTTCATTTTAAGCTCGTTCGTAAGTTTTTCTATCATTAATCTACGATCATCATTTATAAGTATGCCATGACTGGAATGAACAGGCTGAACCTTGACAACATTGGTAAATTCTACGTCAACCATTTCTTTATCGCTAACGTCAACTTTTCCTTCTACGGCACTTTTTACCCTGGAGCTCTTCTCTGATCCAATTCTGCTAAAACTAGACCGATCCGAACCTACTTCGTCATTAATCGCTTCTACCGTCGACCTACGTGTTTCTTTCAGCGCGTTTTTATCACCTAAACCTAACTCTACATCGATTATTTTCTTCTGCGAAATAATTTTTCTATCGCGAGCTTCAACTTCATCGTTCGCAGCGTCCTCTCTTTTCGGCCAGCAACATTCTCCTAATCGAAGCTCGCCGGAACTCGACGCGTTAGGTTGAATCTTCATTAATTCGCGATCATTCGAATCTAAATCTACATCAGCAATTTCCATCTTAGATCTCAAATCCAAGGCCTCTTTCTGTCCAATCGCAGTTTTACCCTTTACCGCACTTTTCATTATTGATCTACAATATTCTTTTGATAAGAGTTCACCAGAACTCGGCTGGCCAGGTTGAACTCTCATGATTATCTCGTTCGAACCTAAATCTACGTCAACAATTTCCTCATCCCTCGCAATAGCGTCTACCGTCGACCTACGATCCTCAATCGACACCAACTCGCTAGAACTCGAAGACACAGGTTGAATTTTTACTATTATCTCGTGATCATCGTTCGACCCTAAGTCCACGTCAATGATTTCCGTCGTGGATCTAAAATCCGTGACCTCTCTCTGTCCAGTACTAGCTTTACCCGCGGCACTGTCTATCGATCTACGATCATCTTCTGACGAAGGACCAGGCTGGGACCTCGCCATCGGCTCGTCAAGCGCACCTACCTCGTCCACGATTCGCGCGACCCCGGTCGCGCTGGCGATGATCTGTTTCGCCTGACCGGGATACGCGGCTCTAAACACGTGCTTAACGTTGCCGTTGTCGGCGTTGCTGCTGATCACGCTAACGAATTGCTCGCGAATCTCGTCGAGCCCACCACCGCCCGCGGCATTCTGCAGGTTTTTGCGTAGCACCACCGCGTCCGGCACGTCAATACACGCGGCGATCTCGACCGGGCTCGGCGAGCCCATGGTCACATCGCTGGGCGACGGCGTTAGGAATGCGCTTAGGTATCGGGGATCTATGTGCAGATAATTGTTCGCATTCGGCGACGGCAGTTCCAACTTACTTCGGTGTCCAATCGGCAGTGGCAGCGTGAAAAATATGACGATTCTTTTATAGAACATCACATCATCTCCTTCATTTGCGTCACATTTTCGTACAACATAATTTAGTCGCGTGGGCTCGTCACGTTTTCTCATACGCATCAGTTAAGAATTAATTAGATATAACTGCATATGAAATTTGCAAATTTTATTTTCAAGTAATTTTCCCGGAAAAACAAAATTATATATACAGCTGAAAAATTTGGTAGCGTTCTTTTTAGACTTTCTGAATCCAGCGTTTCATATATGCCACAATTTTACAGAAATTAATTATACGTCGGAGTTTAATTCCGATTCCAGTTTCACTCATATATTTGCAACTTTGTTCTACACAGCATCCTTCATACGATAAACGGAATGTATGAGTATTAATGGGGTTGATGCGATCCCACGCGACTAGCAAAGAGTATAATGGTGACAAAGGTGTCCTCGGAATTCGATTCACTGACGATATTAATTATTACCATTGAAATCTTACTCCAGAATTAATCGAGCAATTTTATTCATTGTCGTCTTTATTATCAACAATAAAATATTAAATCAAATATTATTTTAATAATTATAATCTCTATTATCATTATTCTTGTCAGTGAATAAAATTATTTAAAGTGCACGTTGATCTTAAATTAATTTTATTGTGATATATAAACTCTCGGCAAACACTGTAAATTCTTTCTTTTCAAACAAATTAGTCTAAATTTAAATTATAATATTATAATTAATATTATTATTAATATTAAAAATATAAGAAACTGATTTTTTAATCAAAACAATTTATATATAAAGCTTTACTTTTTATATTTTACTATTAATTATAACAATATTTTTTATATTACTGAATTTAAAAAATTTTCCGTGACTGCTGAGAGTTGGGTATATATTTCTGATGCTGCTTAAGACCTACAAAGAATAACCTTATATGGAAAAATAGTGTTAAGAAAACAGTAAATAAAATACAATCGTCTATAACATTTATTAAACATTAATTCAAATAAAAAATAAATGTTGAATATCAAATACGCATTTATATATTCTTAAACTAATTACAGTAAACGGAATTTTGTAATTCTTTACAAAATATCATACATTTAAAATATTGTATACTATTTAAAATAATTAAATAGTACAATAAATGAACATAATTGAAATATAACGACTCAAGTATCTTCCAGACATTGATATTTTGGTTATACACAGTTGAAAAGCAAAAATAAGAAACATATATATATTTTTCTGAATATTCAATCGCACGTTACAGAGCTCGAACATCCTTTAAAAGCAAAATCGACAACATGCAATTAAACACTTAGAAAAAAAAGTGTCTCTTTTAATTCGATCTGTTACATGTCCAGAGCTCATAAAAATTGAAAGAGGATATTCTAGGGATGTTTCCTTGTAAATTAATATTGTATTTGATGGAAGACAGGCAGGAAGACTAGAGTAAGGAATATCGTACATCATACAAATTCCGTCGAAATATTACACGCAACAATGATTGCAAGGCGTTCCTTTTAAGTATCTCATCTTTGTACATACAATACTCGCGAACTATCAATATATGTATATATAATATTGTTTATCAATTTCCCCTTTTGCGCCGCTCTCCCGTCATATTTGCCATATGACTGTGTATAGTGCATAGAAAAAGTGAGCCTTTTAAACGTGAGGTAATCGGAAAGCAACGCAAGAGGAGAAGAATTTCTTATTCGCCTGATCCAGCAACGCAATTTCTCGCGCGGAATTTACAAATCTTAAGCTTAAATCCATATGACTCCAGACACATCTTAATTGCTCCCGTCATTTTAATCCTCTATTGTTCAACTACAGCTTTCAAATCGTACACCGTTTTCATCTTATCTTTTTATTTCGCGTGTTAAGCATATGGAAAAATCATCTCTAAACTTTATATCTTCAGTATAATGCAGATCTTTTATCATTCAATTTTACATTTCAAACTCCTTTCAAATCCATTAAATTTAAACGATAGAGGATTAATGAGCTAATAAACTAAACAGAAAAAGCTCGACTGTCGCCATTACAAAAGAATGCGTCTACACAGAAGATTCGAAACTCACATTGTCGTGTCTGACATTCTCGCGTCGTAGATCTCGTGTTTATAGATGTAATCGATGATGGAGTCCGGCAGCAGGTACCTAACGCTCTCGCCGCGCTTCAGAGCTCGTCTGATTTTCGATGAGCTAACTTCGTTCGGGATCCATTCGGTCACAATGCAAATGTTGTTCTGGAAAATAAGAAGAAGGGAAAATTGAATTTTGCAGCAATTCAAGGCTGCTTTTAAAGATCAGCTACACCGGTAAACGATAAAAATTAGTATTATTAGTATTTTTAACGACTACAAGAATCACACAGATTATCTAGTGTAATTAAATTTGCATATAAAATTTAATTAAATTCTTATAATTATTTATTTAAATTAATACAGTTAATTTCAATTAATATCCTCGGGGATTTCTGCGTCTATTTAAGATACATAAAACAACAGAACAAATGTAACTCAATAAGAAAAGGGAGTTCAGGAGAATTCTCAATATTTTATTATACTTACCATGTGCTTAGAGAGGATGTCCGAATCATAGATAAACTTGTTGGGATTGGAACCCTCTCTGGTGATGACCACAAGACCATGCTCGCCGACAATCGCGTCAATCTGCGACATAAGTAAAATCAACTGTCTTTTATTTCGTCAGTTTACAGTTCTATTTTTGACAATTAGAAAATACAGGAGTTTATCTCTCAAGCTGTAAGCATGAACAGAAAATGTAAGAATCATTCAGAATTTTATTAGAAGGAAACAATGTTCCCACGTAGAAAATATGTTGTTAAAAAATACTCCTATCCGAAGTGATCGTTTGCGATGTACTTCGCATATATAACTCACGTCTTCTTCCAGCCAAAGTCCACAAATGCCGAAGCTCTCTAGAAGATCCGCGCCGCACAGCAATTTGATCTGTATTGGCGTATTGTCCGAGCTGTTTTTCACATTCTCTGGTATCCATTCGGTGTCTTCTATCTGCAGATGGTGCTTGATATCATTGGAATTGGATAGCATGGAATTGAGCAGATTTTGATGGTGCTGTAAACACATGCGAGTCTTGGTCCAACAGTTCTGCCTAGTCTCCCATGTGCTCAGCTGAATCCAGTCGCTGTTCTGCAACGCCAGTCGCAGCATCGCGCATCTGTGAGTAGCGCTGGCCAGCTCCTTCTTTGCGTACGCATCGTGCACCGGGGAGATCACTCCGCCGACGACAACGTGCGTTCCCATTCGATGCAGATGGTCTCGAGCAATTTCTGAAAGGCAGAGTTGTTCATAAAAATTATAAATATTAATTAGAATTCAAAATTTATTGAATTACGTTCAAACGTTTACAATTAGGCGAATCTATGATTAGACATTAAGCGGGAAGGAACGGAGAATTGAGAAAAAATATACAAAAGGAAGGTAAGGAAAGTCAGAAACGGCCTTCCGTGTCATGCAAAAACATGATAAACAAGCTGCACGCATGACAGCGACGTGACATCATGCGTGATAACGCAACGTGACGCGACAGTATTTACCGTCCTGTAGGAACGGGGTGAGGATGACGGCAAATCGATATGTACGTACCAAACATCCGCAGGTGCATATTTGTCGGCGGGTTGTAACTGCCGCATGACATCAGGATTACACGTGTGGGCGCCATTTCTCGCGCTCGACATTCGTCGCCGCATCGACGGCCGACCGCACCTCCGTCGCTATCAAATCGACCCGACGCGCTGCCGCTGAATAACGACGACGACGACGCGCACGTCGCGAGGTTGTGTAACCTACTGACCGCGTTTAGGAACGAATCGCGCGCCGATCGCCGCCATGTTATCTCAAGCATCGCCGACCAATAGCTGGCAAAGATGCATTTATAAGGGATCCATCATACCGCACGACGTCTAATGTCCAATAGGCGGACTCGCTTCCTAGGAATGAAAATCTCGTTAGTTAAAGTCCCTCGAAAATACGCTTTACTATTGGATACAGAAATGTGTTTACTTACGGCCGAGAAAAGCTTTGCGACGCTTCTTCTCGATTTCTTTCGGAACGCAGACGACATCTGATTCGCTTTCTAGTTGTTCTCGATTGGCAAACGATCCGATCCAATTGGCGTCATTAATACCTCCTAACCTCACCTTAAATACTTCTTTGTCGAATGAATCGTCTCTGAATATACATGCATTATGAGTTATGACCCTTATCCGAGATATAACGCAAATTGATGTATTTGACGATATTAAAATTAAATAATCAGAACGTAATATATGTACTTAGGTCTTAGATTATTGAAATTTTAACTCTACAATCCTACACAATGGTCTACATTAATTTCTCTGATTAATTCTCATGGAACAAGAACGATCCAAAATTGAAATTTTAGCTCTAGATTCTCTTTAAAGAAAAATATGGCAATGCAAGATAAGATTGAAATGATAAAACATCTTCTAACAAGAAAATTATTTGTTGAAGGTATTTTAAAATGTTATTTGGATCCTTATAAATATTGAATTTTCGAGGTTAAATGAATTGATTTTAGAATAAAGCATTGTCGACTTTCTTTTTCAATACATCGCAGATTTCTACGAATGAACAATGTGTTTAAGAAATTGACATTAACCTTACCTGGTATTTGAAGTCATTCCTATCTTGATGGCTGAATGGTAACGCTTTAAACTTCACAAATTCCTTCGTCATACACCTACTGTTGTTTCGGGAACGGTTGATGTGATTTTGTTTAAGTTATTCATATTTTTTTTTCTAATATAGCCTATGCACATTTTGCAAAATATTATCTTCACATTTATTTAACTTACCAGTTCATTAATTTCAATAATTGTCGTATTGCATATTTCATAATTTTTCGGTGTATGAATGTTTTATTTCCTTTTCGTTCGACTTTTTACTCTACTGCGTGTATATTTATTTGATTGCCAAAATGTGATTAATTATATTGTACTAAATATGGAATGAAATAAAGGAACTTTCAACGTAACAATTAACGCAATATGAATTTTACAATTTTTTATAAAATTACTGCAATTTAATCGCAAACGTTTCGCAAGAACTAAAGCATATACATACTTTTAAAGGATTTTTTTAAAGAATCACGTCACTCGAATGTTCCCGATCAGAATTATATAATTCTGTTTGTTCAAGAAATTATATAATTACATAATTTCGTAAACAAATAGTTTAATATATTCCAAATTAACGCATTCATTTTAAAAAAGTTTTATAAATTTCTGAACTATCCACGCGACATTTCATACACGACAATCGAACAATTAATTCTTTTCGAATAATTTCTAACGCTCGACGAATCTTCCTTTCTTATTTCTACAGTGATTTTTTATTCTGCTGCGTGCATATTTATTTGATTGCCAAAATGTGATTAATTATTGTATGAAACGAAATAAAGGAACTTTCCACAACGTAACATAACGCAATATAAATTTTACAATTTTTTATAAAATTACTGCAATTTAATCGCAAACGTTTCGCAAGAACTGAAGAATACTTTTAAAGAATCACGTCACTCGAATGTTCCTCTGATCAGAATTATATAAATTTCGTAAACAAATAGTTTAATATATTCCAAATTGACACGTTTATTTTACAAAGTTCCTTTTTGCGAACTTTCCGCGCGACGTTTCATATGACAATCGAACAATTAATTCTTTTCGAATAATTTCTAACGCTTGACAAATCTGTTTTCCTTATTTCTACGGTGTTGATGATAAGAGGGACTGGTTCAGTAATACACAAATCTAACTTTATTCACATTTTTTTTTGTCATTTTTTCCGCTGAATCATCGAGAAAATGATCTTGAGAGAACAGAAACCTCTGCGATACGAATAGCAATTACAGGTAAATATGTACAATAATATATAATAAGTGATGGTTGCCCTTCCTTCTCTTCGTCTTCTTCTTCAACAGTCGTATCACCTCGCTCAACGACAATCAACCAATTATCAGTATTTTAATCGTAATAAATCGCGCAAGACTCAATCTAATCCTTCCCACGCATCCATTCCCGCCTTAAGCATTAATTACTATCGATCATCGAATATCGCGACAGTATCGACGAATTGACAGAAATGCTTCCCTAATTCGAGTCGTCAACCTTTAAATCGCAAACCGGACTCCTCATTTCGGAATCATCGCGCAAAACTCGCACAATCAATTTCAATCGCGATGCAAAATATTCAAACATTCGTCTAAAAGAATATCTTCTCTTTTTTTCATTAATTTTATTTTCTTCTCGTTTAGATTTTATGATCTCTATAAGTGATCGGAATGTACAAACATTTTGCATCGCTCTCGATGTTCATCTTCGTCTCATCTTTAACTTATTGCGACCGTTGCGTTGCACTTGATGATTTTGCTTCGCTTCATTTAGCCTCCTCCGTTTTTTTGTTTTTTTTTTTTTCATAAAATTCAAAAGGTCTTTCTCACTCTCTCTCGCAGATCTTAGATATATCTCACCACTGTACATTCACACACTCACATTCGTTTAAATAGTACTTTATAACGTTATATTCATCTCTTTCTTTCAAATCTCTCTCTTTGTATCTCCTTACTCCTCTTCCACTTTCATTCTCTCATTCACTCTTACAATCGAACCCGATTGTTCGCGATTCGCGTGAGGTGAAGTGGGTTATCTGTGTATCTCCCTCGAATATTCAGAATTTTGTTTTCTTACTTGTACTAAATTAAGGCTAGGCTAAATTAAGTTACTTGAATTCGATTAAAGTTTAAAGCAAATTGTAAAGTGATAGGTATATGTCTGTTGAGTTGTTTAAACATGATTGACGAATTTAAATACTTGCGGATTTGTTAATTTCAACATTTTATTATTATTTTCTATAAATCCCATTTTTATTTTATTTTTTCGATAAATTTTATTTCTCCATTATTATCAGACGCAATTATAAGATTGCATTTCTTTTATAGTTCAAAAGAAACGAGAAAATCCTTTAATCGAGTGTAACCTTTTTATCAAAAGAGATTAGAGAACAAGAATATTTTAATTATTTTGGCGTCGATTACACAATTATCCCACTTTACCCTACTTCGAACAACTGATGGACGCACTCCGAGATGCAAACTCTCGATTTTTAGACAAGCACACTCGACAAGTATCACTGGACGACATGACACTGTTAAAACTGTCATTAATCCGAGCTAAGGAAAATAACCGACGAGTACATAGTTAGCCCAAACCACAGTTACTTCAGTTACTTCATC
Organism: Leptothorax acervorum; assembly: GCA_035220615.1. Classification (NCBI taxonomy): domain Eukaryota; kingdom Metazoa; phylum Arthropoda; class Insecta; order Hymenoptera; family Formicidae; genus Leptothorax; species Leptothorax acervorum. The sequence continues at coordinate 210,379 of JASTWQ010000253.1, read as the reverse complement.
CTACTTATTACAATTCGTCTCTTTTTTTATTTTTTTAAACTTTTGCTCTGTTGCTAGCTTGCTTATTAAAGTGATTTCGTCGTCGATTTATTTACTTCTTTGTTTTGGATCGTGTATATTAACAATACGCCCGCCGATTTTTGCGATACAACTGTGAAGGCTCTGGATCTCCAAGCCCTGAGATACCTCCATCGCGTTTTATACTCTAAATCACCATGGTTCCTATAATATTCTCGATTCTTTTGGACTACTCCTTAGAGTACTGAAACACTCCTACACGCGGAATCCACACTTTTGGATTCTTGAGAAGCTATTCTGAAGCTTTGAGAATTCCTTTATAGGCTAATCCATGGATCTCCGAGTTCCCTTGCATCCCCGACAACTGTCCTATCATCCTATTCTGCATTCAGGACTTTCGGATTCTTGAAGGTCCCAAAAAGAAATCGAAACCAAAACCTATGGAGGTTTCTTTCGTGTTATTTGGACCGTCAAGCTTCTCGATTGCCGAGTCATGAAGTCTTTAAATCCAAGATTCTCAATTTTTTACATTCGTAAAATTATTGGATTTTTTAATCCTTGATTAAAAAAAAAGAGAGAATCCTGGATCCTGGATAAAATTCGAACTTTGCACGGAAGTAATCGTATAGCTATATCTTTTTCTGCGCTGGAGATCCTTGGATCCTTCTATCATCAAAGTCTGAAAACCTTTGAATCTCGAGAACCGGTAGTCGCTACGCAAAAATCGACGGGACTTTGCAACATCGAGTCTCTCGCTCTTGGAGTCACTCGCTCTAGCGAGGACACACTCGCCACCATTATTATCTCCTCCTCCTTTCGTTTATCACTCTCCATTATTATCATCGCCCTCTTTACTATTATCCCTCTCTTCGACTTTTCGCCTTTATCGCGTCTATTTGCTCGAAGATCATCCTCCCGTCATCTTTTGTATTGTACGTTGTAACATATGGAGAGGATGAGAGATTGGGTGAGAACCCTCATCTTCTCGCGTAAGACTCGCGTGGCTCAACAACGACCGAGAAAAGGACCGCACTTTTCGTCTGAAGGAGTCTTGCCACGCAAAATTCGCATCCCTCATCCCACTCTCTCGTCCTTCCTCTCTCACCTTTTCTTTTCCTTATTTTTTTGTCCTGTGTCTTCGCACCTCGCTCTCTCTTTAAGTAGCTTCTAACTTACTTTGTATTCATAATCATTCTTTTATAAAGACATCACTTCAACGTACAGAGCACAACTATTGCGCCCAAAAATGTTGATACACCGATAGCTCTCTTTAATTCTCCCTAACTTATATGTAATCTTTTAGTCCATCTTTTTACGAGTACATCACTTTCAGATGTACACGTCAGGATATTACATATATAAACACTCAATTATATAAGTATTATATAACCACCGCTCGAAAAAGTTGAGACACCAATAGCTTATCGTTGAAAGTGACTGAAAATGAGCTTTTCGGATACTCAACTTTAAAGGTGCTAATAAATGATGAAACCTTGCAGAGTTTCTACCGTTGATAGCTCTTTCTTTGAAGGGTGTCCAAAAAACAGGGGAACACCTAAGAGGAGGACGATCTTCGAGATGCGACTAGCCGATCTCGGCCTACAGGACTTATAAAAAAAAAAGATCTGTCGTCACACTCGCTTCTTCAGTGTGTATCCTCCGTCTTCCTTTAATCATCTAAACAAGTAAAGCGACAAAACGTCGAACGATGAAAAAGGTGTCCCCAAGTGACACTCCAAAAAGGATCTTAATCAAAATTAAATTCAAATGTAATTCTCACAATCCCGAAGTAAAATTGGAATTTAATTCGAGATCTCGTATTAATCGAGATTAAATTCGAATTTAATTCGTATGTTATCGGAATTAAATTCATATTCAACTCGAGACCGTGTTAATCGGGATTAAATCCTAATTAAACTGTCGAGTTAAAATTAAAAACTTACTCGATTAATCGAAAATTAAATTTAAATCTAACTCGCATCCCCGCTAAAAATCGCATCAACTAAGTTTTATCTACGTTCTTTAAATCCTTATTACGAGTACTGTAGTAGTAGTATAGTATGTAGTTGTAGTAATAGCAGCAATAGTAGTAATAATTATAGCAGTAGTAGTAATAGTAGTAGTATTAATAGTAGTTTCTTCTTTTTTTATTCCTTTTTCTGCTTAAGCATCTTTTTTTAATTCTTTAGGTTTTTCTGATTTCTGATAATCTAACAGACATCTAAAAATAACACCCATTTTTTTGTTTTTATTACTATTTGTATTTTTGTTCTCGGTCTCTCTTCTCTGTTTTCCTCAATCTCAAGCAAGCGTTACTTAAGGGACTCCTTTTGTAAATTTTATCCTGCGCCCGAAGACATTCTCGATGTTAACGTCTTTATTAAAAGAAAAAATAAAGTAATAATGTGAAACTTCCCTGGAAAGATCCAACAATCCATCAGAAATAGCAGGCAGCATACTACCACGAATGTTCCACTATTGACTGATATTGATTGATGTTGATAATAATCAGTATTGTACTGATCGATGATGATCAGTAATCGGTTATAATATTAATTAATATTAAATCCAATCATTGAACAATATATCACAATATCGAAATCGATTATTAATCGGCTATTACTCATCGTACCTATAATATTACTGTTAATAATATTGTAAAGTAGATGGTGGTATTAATTAATATTAATTGGTAGACGATTTCGATATCATAATGTTCACACTATAAAGTTTTGATAATAGGTTTTAATATTAATTAAAATAAATAAACACTGTTATTGTAAATTAAATCGGTCGAATCTGTTATCTGTCGAACTTCGTTATCTGTCTTACTGTTTGCATTATAATTTTTAGTTTTTGCAGATAATAAACTTTGACAATACGTTTTAATATTAATTAATATAAATAAACATTATTATTGTCAGTCGAATTACCTTTTTATCTGTCAATTACTTTGTATATGCATATTCGTGATCTTTACGAGTAATAATTTCCACGAATTTAAATTCTTAGATATCAGCGCAATCATCGAATTACACAATTAAGTTTTAATCTATCAATTAATGACAATCAAGTTTTTAATAATTAATACAAAATTTAATATTCGCGCGAACATATTGTATCAATAATAATATATATATAATTTTTTATTCATATAAATACAATTTTAACCTAGTGACTTAAATTAACGCATTTTCGTCGTTCGTTTTGTCAACTTCAATACTGTGTCAAGTTTTATTGCCTGGTGATCTTCCTTCAATTGTTCACGAATTCACCCAATTACGCCCTTCCTTTCTTTCTTTCTATTTTTCCCTCATTCTCCTTTCTCTCCCCTACTCTATCTTTCTGTGTTTCGCTTATCATTCTCAATTTCATTTTTTCTTTCACTTTTAGTATTGGTGAATTTTTCGATGAAAGAGAAAGATGGATGGAAGAAAGAATAAATAAACCTATTTTTCGGACCGAATATATATATATATCTGTATATATATCCATCTTTCCTAACAATAAGTTATTCATTCATTTTTCTTTCTCTCCCTCTTTCTTCTCTTCGCTACCTTTCTTTGACTTTTCTCTTTCTGCGTCTTCGTTTTCCCTTTCTCTCTTTTACGTCTTTCCTTCTCATACTCACAATACAGAAAAGACCTTTTGTATGCTTAATTAAATATATAATTAAAAAATAAGTTCAATAAGTGAGATTATAGATATCAGCAAATAATCACAATATGCGAATATTTTGTTTGTTCTAATAATAAATAAACGATTTAAGAGGAACTGACAAGATTTATTTGATCAAAACTAAATTCTTAATTTTTCCGGTTTATACGAAATGGTTTCAAAGGTGTTTTAATATTCTATTTTCGCTTACTTCTTAATCAGGATTACAATTTATAGTACACCCGCTTGCGTTGATAATTTAATTGACAAAGTGTTGTTATTTATTGTTAGACTAATATGCATCTCCCTTGGAATAAAATATATATACAGAGTATCCATCCTACGCGCGGAAAGAAAGAACTAGAACAGTTTGTCTTTAAAAATAATAATGGTTGTAAAAATAAGTTTAATGTAAATAATTATCTGAACAATCGCGTGAAGCTAAATTATGTAAATGTGTTGAAACATTTAGTATAAAACAGCGGTACTGTAAAACAGCAAAAAAAAACTCGACTCTGCTCAAATTTGGAAAATATTTATTGTTAATTTTAAAGCTTCTTGAAAAAATTTATCTTTTAAAATTTACATTGATATTTATTGAGTTGATGCAAAGGGTAATTCTTTTATTTTATTTCAAATAAGATTACCTTGTATTTTTTAAAACAGCGATAAAAAGCGACTCACTCTTTATGGAAAAAGTGTATCGAGACTCATAGTGATATTACCGCGGTCAAAGCCCGTCCATTTGTAATTGTGATGTATTCACCGCGATAGATTCGTGCAACAACCAATATGATTGCAATATAGCTATAGACGATTGTTGATACAACAATCAATATTCGATTCAATATTGAAAATCGCGGTGTGCCTCGCTGAAAATATTTCACTCGGCTTGGTCGCTTTTTCTCGGCGGGATTTGACCTGGTAAATCTTAATATTCTTAATCATCTTCACAATTTCACTTCCTGACATCTGTCTTTCTCTCGTTAGCTGCTGTTTCGTTTTCTTTTCTTTTGTCAAGGTGTATTTGTGTATTTCTCTTACGTCCTTCGTCTATTAATCCAACTACTATTCCCAACAGTTAACCACATGGTTAACTTACATTCAGCTTAAAAAAAGTCAAGCATCCACCAATTCATTAAATCTTTAGTTTTATTAAATTAATTAAAGTTTTAGTGCTTTTATTTGCAGTGCATGCTTTGGAGATATTTTCAGCGTTTCCATAATATTCGATTAAATCGATTTCAGTTTTTAATACTTCGTAAAGTTTTAATGTTCAATTTAATGCTTAATATTTATACTCACTTTCTTCAAAATTTTCAAAATGTCTAAATTGAAGGTAATAATTAAAATTATGTTTAAATGAATTTAAGATGTGTCAAGAAGCAACTCATATTAAATAATAAAAAACTTTTGTAAGTTATATTTTTATTATATTTGAAATTTTCGATCCCTTTTCTAGATCCCTAAATTCCATAATATTTAATTAAATCGATTTTCGATTAAATCTTTGATTATAAAATATTGGAATCTATATAACTTTAGAATGTGTGTTCAATTTTCCTTAATAAACGTATTTTGTTATATTTTAAAATATTTATTTATTATATATAGATTATATAATACTGTGTAGAATAAAGAAAGATAATAAGTGGAAAAGTTAAATCACTTTTACAATATTCAAAAATTTTTTAATTTTCCAGGTAATTTTCATTTTTCTTTAATGTTATACTAATAAAGTTTCAAGATTTCAACTGTCTCGTCGAAGACTTCAACGTTTAATACTAAATATCACTAGAATTTTCGTCTCATCGGTCAATTTTGCTATGTTACATTAATAGTAGGTATAATACTGCATCAATAATATGAAGGCAATAAATGGTTATAGTAAACTAAATAAAACGAAAATAAAACGTATAAAAAATAATAAAACAAAAATTAAACTAAAGAAAATAATATAAATAAAATCAAAACATAAAGAATATATATGCGCTTTCTGTATGTATATACAAAGAATCTAATACCGATTTTCGTATTAAAGATTCTTTGGGTTAAAAGAATCAAATTGCATTTATTATATGGTTTTGCAAGGAAACTCAAACGAGAAGAAAATATTATAAGTGTTGTCCGATAATAAAAGTGCATACATTTATGAGGAATTTTTTCATAATATGCAAAAGATTGTAGAAGAAACATAATCTTGAATTAAATAATCAAATTAAACATATTGGCCTTCTTTAAATTTGTCAAAAGAATATTTGGTATTATATGAAGTAACCCGAAAAAAATAATCACCAAAAAATCTGTTTCCTAGAATGATGAATTGGGATGACGATTGGAGTCGTTTTCTTAAATTTCGGATTTACGACTTTTCGGGACATTGTCTTATGTTATAAATTTCGGTATTATGACTTTTCGGGACAATGTCTCATATGTCTTAAATTTCGGGATTTTGACTTCTCGGGACAATGTCTTATATCTTAAATTACGGGATTATAATTTTTCGGGACTTTGCATGTCCTCCAAATATAAAAATGAATAGATTCAACGTTTTTGATTTAAAGATTGCGAAATTCTTAGAATATATCTATATTAAGTTGATGCAAGAGAGTTGGCGGAGGGAGGAAAATAATAGTTTCCGTTTCTAAAAATTATTTTCTGCGTAATTTTATTTTACTTACAACTTTTAATAAATTTTAGAAAGGGATATGACGAATCCAATCTAACTCTTCCTCCAAAATGGTCTGACCGGCAAAGCAACGTTAGAGAAGAAGAAGTCCTTTAGATGTCACTCGATTTTGCGAAGATCTTCGACGAATGGAATATATTTCAAAAATCAGAAATGAAGAAACTTTGACAGGATTGCCAAGGCTCGAAGAAATAAGTCTAATGTAAATAATTATCTGAAAAATCGCGTAAAGCTAAATTATGTAAATGTGTTGAAACATTTATAAAACAGTGATACTGTAAAGCAACGAAAAAGAAAACTCGACTCTGCTCAAGTTTGGAAAATATTTATTGTTAATTTTAAAACTTCTTGAAAAAATTTATCTTTCGAAATTTACATTGATATTTATTGAGTTAATGCAAAGGGTGAATGCAGAAAGAATCATGATAAATTAGTTCAGGAGCTAGATACTATCATCAAATCTGGTCGTGAGAACCGACATCTGCACGAGCAAATTAACCATTTACAAGTAAAGTGAGCAAATGTATAAATAATATACATTATGTGGGGTGAAAACGGTTACGATAGCTCTTTGACACTTTTTGTGTTTCAGGGAGAAATGAGTAAGTTCAAGTTAAGTTTAGAGTACTTTAACGTCAATTCATCTGTCGTGGAGCTGATGAAAGCAGAACTGCACGAGATGCAAAATCAAATAGACAAGAGAATTCGAGAGATGGAATCTGCACACATGTGTGGTCCCAATTCTAAGTTTGAGTCAGCCGAGTAAAAACGTCTCGATCGAGGAGCAAATTGACGTGACGACCTCAGATGATCCATTATCACTGCTGCTAAATCAAGTACTCAAGCTGAAGAAAAAAATGTTGAAACACGCATGTGCCGAAAAAATAGTTTTTGAGAAGATCAAGGAAATGCAGCTGACTGTCTTGCAGGATGAGATATCCCAAAAATTATTAAAAATCTCAACGCTGTATAATCGCTTGGACCAGCACAAACCAAGTAAAAGCATGCCTTTCACTCAGGAACAAGCGACGTCTTATTTAGAATCGCAGTTGCAGGCAGCTAGGACAAAATGTATTTCCCTGCAACGAACAATTATAGACAAAGATATCGAAGTAAAAAAGTTAGAAGCCGAGCTTGAAAGGGTTAATCAGATGTTACAAAGAAACAAGCGAAAATGGAAAATTTAGTGCAATTCGAAAAAGATCGATTGAAGGAGAAAGAAACTAAACAGCGGACATCTCTTATTAAGAACGTATGTATAAAATTTGGTTTAAATCTGTATATAAAGAGATTAATTTATAAGTAGATATCAACAATGTGACCGCAGAGTAGATATCAATAATGTGTTTCAATCAATATGTAATTCTTTTATTTTATTTCAAATAAGATTACCGACTTGATTTGTTCCTTGTGGAAATTAGTGTATCGAAACTCATCGTGATACTAATATTTTCTTTCCGCGCGTAAGATGGATACCTACTCTGTATATTATATTTTATTAAAAATTACAAGGGAGATGCATATTAGTCTAAATACCAACACTTCCTCAAATTATCAACGCAAGCGGGTGTACTATAAATTAATAAATTGTAATCCTGATTAAGAAGTAAGCGAAAATAGATACAGTAATGAAAAAAAAACACTATTTCGTAACCGGAAAAATTAAGAATTTAGTTTTAATTAAATAAATTCTTGTCAGCTCCTCTTAATCGTTTATTTATTATTAGATATGTAATGTGTGTATGAGTCGATATCTCGCGCGCCGTCAATTTTCGTACGCCCCGATGGATCTTCTTCCTCTCGCTCTATCTCCCCTCCCTTATCCTTCCCTCTTTTCCTTCTTCAACCGCTTCTTCTTTCGCCGCCATCGCACCGCCTCTTTGTCTGCAAATAGCGCAGAGGAAGCAATGTGAGAATTTATTTGCCCAACATCCACCGCCCTTATCCCCCCCCCCCTTCGCTCTTGTCATACACTCCTATCTTCCGCTTTTTATCCCTTTGATGATTTACGTCCTACACTCGTAACGGATTTCCCGTACTTAGCATATGGATGTTTCATTTAACATAGAACGTAATCAACTATAGCTAGCTCTCTACTTTGATGTAATCCGGCAATTAAGCTTTTGTAAGCAAAATATATTCTAATTCAAATTCTCGTCTCGTTCGTCTAAATTAATGTTATCTCCCTTAAAATAGAATTCCTCTGCGCTCTCGTTTCAAACAGCGAACTCGGTTGTCCGCGCTATTCCACATTGGCGCGCTCTAAGAGCGTGCACCAACGCAGGATGGTGCAAGTGACCCCGAAATCGCTTCGGAAACTAAACGATCTGTATACGTACCTAAAGATTGTCCATCATCTCGGAGAGAGTCAGTCTGGAGGTGGACATTGCGACACCGCTGTCGCTACTACTCTGTACGCTACTATGATCATCGGTGTCCGATTGGTTGCTCGTGTAACCAATCACATCCACTTCATCTGCAACAGAAAGCGAGGATTTCGCATTATTTTAATCTAGAAGGGAGAGATCAATGACAAAATAATCCTTTCGTTTACGCATCGAGCAAAAAACGAGTAAGTCACCCGTACTACCAAAATTGAAAATCGATTTTAGCTTCAGAGGAGATTAATTCTTTTTTTTTCTGCTTGTATTGATTAATACGCGATAAACGAGGCTGCCGTGAAAAATTAGTGAAAATTTATGCATCGGCATCCACCGCTATTACGGCGCGCAGCTGGTTGCACGTCTAGCATCCTCCAAGATGGCAGCCGGCTTAACATTTATCACGCGAGATTAATTAATGGCAGAGCGAGAAGATCGTCTTCCGCGGGAGGAATCCCACCCTCTCCCCGCCTTTCCAGTTAAATTCTGAGCGTTTCCACCGAATTTGTTGTCTCTTCATAAATCTATGCCGAAGTCGCTTCACCTTCGAGCGACTCGCCATGACTTTACGGAGTCATTCCCTAAGTCTAAGAATTTAACGTAATCCGCTAAAGGATCCGAGGGTCATGCAGAGAAAATACGATTGATCTGATAAAACCTGCATGAATTACCGGCAATTCTAAGCTAAACTTATTCATCTATTGGTTGTAGATATGACAATCTTTAGTGGCACGCTGAAAGCTCGTACGAACGAAGTCATCCCCGTATGCAAAGCATTTTGAATAGTATCGCTTTCCCCATATCGAAAGCACCCTCTCTCGTGACGTAAGGAGACGCACCGACGCATCAACCGCACGCACCCTGTCTGGCCAATACTCGCGGGGTGAGACGAGCAAGCCGGCAAGGACGCGCCGTTATTATGATGTCATACCGTCAGACGAAGGGATGATGGGCAACAACGGGCGAAGGAGGGCGTAAGGGGGTGGGAGGGCAAACGAAGAACGCGATAGAGAGAGACTGCAGGAGGTGCGTACAGTAGCCATGACACCCGCTAGAAGGCACGGCTCGAAGAAGACGAGGGGGTGTCGACCACACTTGCTAGCTTTACCCTCTCCCCCGCCCCCCCCCCCCCTCCTTCTCCTCCTCCTCCTTGCACCACCCGCGGCGCTCTGAGCCGGGGGTATTTTTCCATAATCAATAACATGCCTCTATTCTCGTCACACTAAGCGAACCAGATCTGCCCTCGTCACCACCCGCCTCTCCCTTCCTCACCCCTCTACCTTTGCGTCCTCGACATCGCTAACCTGTCCAGGTGACAGTGGCGCTCAAAACACAGACGTGGGAGGTATACAGTCCGCGATCGGGGTAACAAACGAGCGAGACCACGTCGGATTAAGGTATGAAATATAGAATAAATTTTTTTTTAACACGCGACACACAAAATATGGCCACGTCAAAATTTCAAAAACTTCAAATTTAGGATTTGGACATGGAATGAGATAAAGTGTGAAATAGATATTGGGACAAATTTTCATTCGATCGGCCGCGAATATTGATTGCTGGGTGCGCGAAGTGGCGCGAATTTGAGAGGCACTGATTAAAACGGCGGTTTTAAGGGTGGCACGAAAGAGTGGCGAACGAAAGAGTTCATTAAAACCAGCGTCGTGCGCAACCCTGGCATCGTCAAATTCGTCACTCGTCCCACCGCGATGCGCGGGACGTAAAAAAAACACGCGCGAGACCAATAGGTACGTGCCTCCCATGCCGCGGGAACGAATTTCAATATTCCGTAGTGAAGCGAGTAAAAATAAGTCGCGCGTCATGTTATCCTCCTAGTTAATCATTTCTCGTTATCGCGCGGTAACAACGAACCGGGCACCGGTGCAGCCCCGTTGCGTGTCCGCGCGTTTATCAGGAACAAATGGAAAAGAAGAGGGGGCGAGGTGAGGAGAGGGTGGCAGTTGACGGCAGATAACAATAATATCCGTCACGAGTGCGATAATTAACTCTTATAGTTCGCTCGAACGAAAGTTTCGCGAAGATGCGGGCATTTGCGCGCTTTGGAACCCGTAATATTAGACGCCGCGGAATATCAATTCCAAATCAGGTGAATTCGAATTTGCGTCTCTATCAATTTCGAGTCGCGTTTTCACGGCATCGAGAGATGACGTCTCGCGGTAAAAGATAGAGCGGGGACAGGTAAATCGCCGCGAGCTATATCTCTCTCAGTCCTAAATCGCCAACTTCCGGCTTCGCTCGGCGGACGGATTATCTGAGTCTATTTATACGTGTCGTCGGTCCCGATTAAGTCTCGATCGCGCGCGTCCCAACCCAGTTGCGATAAGTTCGTAACGGTTGCGCACATGGTATATACCTAGTCGCACCGGTCAGTATTTCTTCGGTCACGTGATGTGCGTGGAAGATATACAATCGCCGCGCGCGTGGCACGAAGCTATATACGGAAAGCTTTCCGTAAGATTTCAAAGACCCCCCCGAGAAACTTTCGCGGTCAATATTTCTACGCTTGCGATTTACCCAGGGATCTATCGATGACCGCCCATATGAATACACATGCGCCAAATGAGTGACGAATAGTTTTGTAATTTTTTATCACTCCCTCCTTCTCTCTCCGTCATTATAAATTTGAATATGTCGAAAGTACGAGCGAATGCAAGAATTATTCAAAAAAATAGGAAATAATTCGTTGAATGGATTATATAGTCTTCTTTCGTTATTTTCCTAATATATTTTTACAAAACCGATCGAAATTTTTTCGAACTTTTCTCTCGCACGATTTCCAAACATTTCACTGCATCTTTCTATAATTTCTCTCGCGTTTAAAATCTTAAATAAAACTTATTATTATATTTGTTGGATACTAAAAAGCTTTTATTTCGAGCACAATTATTCAACTGTATGTCCCAGTCTTAGTCACCTTCACTGCGTGTCGTCAGGATGGCCGAGCGGTCTAAGGCGCTGCGTTCAGGTCGCAGTCCACTTCTGTGGGCGTGGGTTCGAATCCCACTTCTGACAATTATTTTTTCCAAAAAACTTAGATAAATAACCATAAATTTTTCTAAATACTATACGTCACTTTTTTTGCAGTTTTTCAAATTATCAAACAAAATTGCCCACCGTGCTCGATATCAAAGTCTAAACTGTCTAAAGGATACAGCGATTGGTTATAAAAGAGAAAAAATGTTAATCTCGCAAAATCTATTAAGAACTATCTTAATTAACAAACTTTCTGAGGTCTGTGAAATTAGCACTCTAATATTTTTATAAAACGTCATAAAACTCGTGCGGTATTTGATCGTGCAATTTTTCTACAAATAATTGTTTTTGTCCATTCTGCAAGAAAATTTCAAACAAAAAAATTGAGCAATCTTGCCACGAATTCTAAGTGCATTTTTTTTAAATTATACACGTGATGTGGATGATCCCAATTGTAAATTAAAAAAGCGCACTGAGAGAGATGCTTGTGATAAAATTTGCTCAATTTTTTGTTTATAATGTTTTTGCAGAGTGGACAAAATGAAATTATTTAATCGTTTATTTCAAAGGGTAGAGGAGAAGAAGAGATTTCAGTTAAACAAACGTCAATCTTAAATAATAAAATACTCGCTCATTGTTACTTTATTATTATTACAATAAAATTAAAACTCGTTAGTCGTAAAAAATGAATGGCGAAAATTGTGTTTAAACACACTAGAAAGCTCACAAGTATTATATATTTTTTAGATAATATATCGTTATACGATTTACATTTATTTATATAGGTATTTTCGAATCAAATAATATTTGGACACGACATTTAATACGTCATCAATGGTTAACTTAAAAACTGTCGGTAATAAGTATTATACTATTTTAATTGTTAACAGGAAATTCAGTTAATTAGCTACATGTATATTTGTTAAATATACATACAGCCCACTTAAATCTGCAGTCGCGTCTTACTGCGATTTTATATTTGCCTTCATTTGTTCGAGAGAAATTATGGGACAAATGTGGAAGGGTTTGTCTGAAGGATCACTTCGGATTGAAGAGAGTCTGTACATCGTCCATGTTAGAAATGATTATCTTACGGGAACGTCGGGAATGTTTGACTTGTCAAAGAGTCTTTCTCCCCTTTTCCACTTCTTGCTCTTTGTTTAGAAACACTTCTCGTCTCTGTTTCATGTTAAATTCCTTCTACGGATCATCTGTCTCTCTTTCTGTCTCATTTCTTTCCACTCAATTATTTATTTTTAATCAGTTCTTTCGATCCTGCGTTAACCGATCATTCTTTGTATATTATTAGCGCTCCTAATCCATATTTTAAAAATTACGAAAAATTAATAAATAATCCATCATCGTAAATCGAAATTTCGGGGAAGAACAAATATTGAGTTTTCAATACGTCTTGTGTGTTACTAATGCGAAACTACAACATTTAGCCACGGCACGTCGTGCATACCACAAGGATCCGTTACTAATGGCTGGCTGGGATAGCAAATCTTAAAGAGGAATCTTATCACGTTTGGTAATTTAGCTAAGCGCAACAATCTCACGACATTAAGGTGCCCGAGGAAATCGTCCTGAAATAATTCCGCGAGTATATATATGTATTAAGTATATGCGTGTGTTTATGTGGAAGAAAGTGCCTTATCCAGATTGCAGCAACGCAAAACATACATTCTATTTGAGTCCATAAATGTAAAGCCGGACTCACCGAAGTGAACATATCTCGTAATGGAGGCATGATTGCTCCGCAATCATAGTGGTATACGCATTTAAATGCACGATACCATATCGAGAGTATTAATATAAGAAGCACACGGGAAAGTAATTAATTATTTTAAAAAGTAATAGAATGTATTTTTCGGCCAGATTAATAGTTTTTCGTGTATCTGATATTTAAGATAATTAGCAGTACACTGTGAGAAAAAAATTTTGGATTTAAGTAAATAAGCTATAGTAGATAACCAAATATTTAGGAGAAAACTAAAATATTTTTTCTCTCAGTGAGAAAAAATATTTTGATCCAAAAAAATATTACTTAATTTAAAAAAATTATTTATTAGGTTATCTCCTATAGCTTATTTACTTAAATCCAAAATTTTCTTTTTTCAGTGTAGAAATAAAAAAAAGACAATAAATTTCGCTATTCCGAAACAGAAAGCGCGGCAAATTCGGGGTGGCTTTCGAAAAATCGCCGGCGTGGCACACGTGACTTATGATAAGTGCTTCGCCGAAGATATTCCCGCGGGATCATCAATTTCAACACCCAACCCCCGCGCGCACACCCCCGACGTTTTCCGATTTCCTTCGCCTTCCTCTAGCTCGACCTCTTTTTTTACTCCAGGAACTCCTTTGGAAAACTCATCCACCCCCGCAAGCTGCAATATTTCATGCGGTGGCGAATGCATTTTTGCGATGCACATCGCCATCGTTGGTGCCCCAATACAGACAAAATTTAAATTTGAAAACTTTATCTAGAAATACGAAACGACTCCAAACAATTAGTTAATAAAAAAAATTATGTTAACAATTGGGACGCGCCACTCCATTTTTATACCGTTTTTAAAATATTTTTCTACCCGTTCAATTCGTATCGGAAATAAAAAATTATAAAAATAACGCTGAGAAAGGCTCAGAAACGAAAAGACGAATGCTTTGTGCAACCATTTTTTTGATGGCACATATTCGATCGATTTTCGGAAACAGATTAAAGTCGCAGTTTTTCGAAAAATCAATGTAGGCACTATTGTGTGTCACAATACACGGCTATTGTACATATCTTTGTGTATACGTATTTGTTGTGTGTGTGTGTATGTGTCCGTTCTTAAACAATGACGCTTCGGGAAATTAAATAGATTCACCCGTTCGACATTACGACGTAGATAGAGTGAGCTTCTATCATGCTGCTTTCCATCTTAATCCCAACTCGTGACGATTAAGATTTAATCGATGGAATCAAGCTATGTAGTTAGGAAAGAAGATAAGCGTTGCTGATGAAAATCCTCTTTATACTTTCAAGACTTTTGCGTCAAAAACGCGGTGAACTGTACAAAGATTTTTACAAGGAAAGGATGAAATTATACGTCATAAATTATTGCTAATCGCTCCATTGCAGTTAATGTTAAAAATCATGATTATTAGACTGCTACATACAGTGTCGTATTTTGAAAGTTTTATTTTCACAAAATGTTTTTGTAAGAAAGAAACGCCTTTTGATAATCAAACGTATAATATATAAAAACCGCAAATAATTTTATTATAAAATATATTTATCACTATACGGTCATTTCATAACTTTATTACGACGTTACTATGTAATTCTTGTTTCGAACTAGTTCAATCGGTAGAGCACGAGAGTTTTTTGCTCAAATTCGTTAGTAAAACATGGAATCAATACAATTCTGCATCCGCGCGCTATGAGAGAGAGGGAGAGAGAGACAGACGCTTAAAATTGTTGGGAGACTAAGGCAGAGAGAAAAATATATTGCGAGATGTAAAGACGCCTTCCATAATTCTATTGGAAGGAGAACGCACCCTGAACTTAACATCTAATAATGATCTCGTTGAGGTACTTACCGGACTCCGAGATGGATGGGCTACCTGCAGACCTGTCCGAATTACTGGAGCTTCCGGTCGAGCTGGTAGACGCCGTGCCCAGGGAGCACTCGGAGATACTACGCCGTTTGGACAGCATCGCCGCGGAGGCAGCAGCGGCGACGGAGCCGGTCGGCGCGCTCGTGCTGAGCCCGTGGAGGCCGTGAAGCGCATGAAGGCCGTGGAGGCCGGTCTGGTTCGTCAGCTGCTCGAGCCGCCGTCTCAGGAACCTGTGCTCACGCGACAGCTGTTCCTTGTGTATGACGTGCTTACGCTCGCGGTCCTCCAGGTTCTGTAATCCAGACGATATATGACACGTGGTTAGTATCGTATATAGTATAATGATATTAATGATATAATATTTTAAGGTATAATATGTACGTGCAGTTTAAAATATAGTATAATATGTGTAATATTAATTAAAAACATATATTATTAATAATATTAATAAATATATGTACATTAATATTAATACTGTATGTATCATAGCAAGCATTATTGTATACTCTAATACATTTTATTATATTTATCGATGGTTTAGCGCTTCGGTTTAATGTTGAGATACGTCGGGAAATGTAAATCTATTCATTGTACATAAAAAGTTTTGGTTTAATTAACTATTTATCATCAAATATCTCTCCGTTTCACTTTGTTCTGAGAGCTGCCAATAGGATCGACGCCGGCCGATAATCGGTTTCCTTTGTATTGTATGCGGCATGCTATTTCGTAACGCAACAGCGAACGCTTACCAAGAAGAGGCCGACCAATTCCGGTGCAAATCACCGAACAGGAAATAATCGAATGCAACTAAATGCGTATTCTACTGCGTAGTATTTGATATGCGTAGATTCATCGGCTGTGTGAATTGTGGAAGTTCAAAATGGAAAATTCTGAATTATCTTAAATTTTAAACTGACATTTTTAAAATTCCAATTTTTCGATTTTATTTCAAAAATTTAAAAAATTTAAATTTTAGCATTTTTGAATTTTAAATCTAGTCTCTTGAGATTTGAGTGCAGTATTAGTCTTCGGCAGATATTGGTCATTCCTAAAAAAATTTTGACGTGAGAACGAAGATTGGCAGATTTCGCGATTGTTAGTTATGTTCCCGTAGTGAAAAATTTAGGGCGGTAAGATAGCTGAGAATCAACGGCGCTTTAGATATAGGGTGGATGGCACCAGGGTGGAAGTATAAGCTCCGCGACGAAATCACCTGATCACAGATTAAGGCTTCACACGACAGGCAATGTGTCTGTGTGTGCGTGTTTATGGTAGCGCGGTTGACATCACGCTCGTGGGAAATTTCCTGGTTTCGTGCTTTCCATTTTACTCGATATGAATTTACAACGGAGAGATAAACGAGGCTAAGAAAAGCGTCAGGCGAAGCGTACCCCGTCGTAAAGCCAATCGACCGACCTCCAGAAGTGAGACTCCGGTCGATATTGCTTGCAATATAATCGGCATCGAAATTGTTGCGATGTTTTGTGTCGCGTATTAATGGAGAATGTATTCAATCCCATCATAAAATTGTTCAACTAAAGTTTTTTCTACACGTATATAGATAAAAAAGTACCGATATAAAAAATAGTGAAATTAAAAAGAGCAATTTCAGTCTTAAAAAATATTATATCAATAAAAATGCCTCTACGATAATATAATTCCAATAATAACGTGAATCAATCAAGTTCTATTCGATTTAATATTGTTGCTACTTTTTTCGCATCCCACAAGAATTGAGAACACATATTTTAAATATTTAAATAGTTTAAAAAAATTAGTTATATCAAATGAAAAAATTAAAAAAATTGCATCTCATGATCTTTTGATTATAAATAAAAATATTTCCTATTCTTTATGCCTATTTATCGTGTATATATGCATAGCCAAATGTAGAGGGATAGGGCAAGAAAGAAAAGAGTAATTAGCGACGGAAACGTCTACCGAAGTGTGAAAAGAATCACGAAGGCCAGGCGAAACAGAAAGGAAGAAGTTCAAAGGCGGACAAATGAAGACTTACACGCCGCCAACCTCGCAAAATACGACTCGCTTCAACCCTCTACCTCTGTCCCATCCCTTCCCCCATGTCTTACTTCCTCGCGGGGGTGTAAACCACCGCTATAGAAACGACACTTTCATGTCTCCCAGTTCTTCTTACCGCTGCCTTCTTAACTTCCATCTATCCTCTTTTCAACCCGCTCTCTTTACTCCTTTATCCTCCGCCTTACCCCTTTCGTTTGACGGTCGAAATTTCCTGACTCGGACGCCATAATTAATCAACCCTACTATCACTGCCGAATCAGTCGAAAAGTTGCGAGAAGTGAAATATTAAATTAAGAAAAAAAAAAGATGTTCGTTTTGTGTGAAACGACTTTTATGGCGTAAATGTGACAATCAAACGTTATGTACTTATCGCGTTAAAGTCGCTCTTTTACTATGGTGCCTCGTCATTTCTCGATACTGCGATCTTTATTGCGCTTGCAGATGCCCTCTTAAACTACGCGTGGCAGCTCTCCTCATCAAATGGCGGACGGACGAACATTTTTCTCCTACCTAACGCAGGCACATAATATACACAGGTGCCCGCAGGTCAGATTGATGTACACGCTGAGTCTCCCACGCGGACTATGCATACACGAATGAACGGTGGATACGCACTGCTGCTTGCCATTCTACAGGGTGCCCCGAAAATGCAAGCGTTCGAATTCTAACAGATGATGAAGAGATTACATCGATAAAACAAGCGCAACAACAACTTTACATCAACTTTTTACACACATATTTATCATAAAACGATACTTTTGAGAAGAATCTTTAGACATTTCTTTCTCATATCTTCAGCGAAATCTATTCTTGGATTTATCGTGTTATTATCGTGAATTTAATTTAATAATTCTCGCGCCCGTTATTAAATTTTTTTTTAGCATCCTTCGAAGAACTTTGAAAACAAGAAAAAGCTTACTATACAATCTATAATAAAAACTACACTTTCACGTCGTGACATTTATTTGTTATTCCAAGAAAAAATTTTTCTTTAAAGAATACGTTTTGAAAAAGAAGCAAAAATAAATCAGATAAATGACGGGGGGGGGGGGGGGGGTCATACTCTTAAGTATTACCTCGAGAATACATATCCGGGGCATAATGCGCGCGTGAGAATGGTGAACACCTTAAGTACCTTTTACGAGGACAATTTGCTGACGGAAACAAAGAACACGCGCCTTCGTCACCTGTTTGAATCACTGCACTTCTATCCGCGTCACCCTGTAGACCGCGTGGAAAGCTCTGACACGCATACACGCGCGCCCGTTTGCTCGGTACGTACGCCATTGTCCCTGGCAGTCTGTAATTTACTAACTACGCATCTATTGTGCATCGCCACTCTGTTTGCTGTAACACCTTGCTCTGCCTTTCTCTACACCGCGTGTAGGCCCTTCCTCCGCCCATTTGTCCCTTCTGAACCTATTCCGACCGAGAGAGACAATGCTTCTAATGCGCTTCCTGCTTATATCTCAAATCCCGAGTTCTACCTCCCTTTCTCTCTTAATTTCTTCGACGTAATAATTTCTTTTCGCATATGACATTCGAGTGTAAAGTCCCAGACACAATGCCAGGCACAGGCAATAGGAATAGGAATAAACTGTTTTGAAAAAGGATGCGACTATGTTATTCCTATTCCTATTGCCTGTGCCTGGCATTGTGTCTGGGGCTTAACAAACTCTAAATCAACATGGTTGAGATGGTCACTGGTTGCCGAAAAAAAAGAAAGCAAAAAGCAAATAACCCGTCTTCTTTGACATTTTTCTCGTCTCTTACAATGTCTAATTCCTACAATCAACTGGCCTTTGATTATTTATCATATTGGTTGATCTACTCACCTTGATAAAACGCTTGGCCTTGGTCAGAAGGCCCAATGTGGTGTGCCTCGAGGTTTCAGGCCCGAGTGGCACTAGCAGCTTCAGCTTCTCGAGACAAGTCCTGAGGTGGGCTCTCCTGCAACAGAAAATGAAGCGCTATCGTGACTAACTGTGATATTTCTTAATTTTTTGCGTAATTATTAAATCATTCTTATTAACATTGACGCTAATTGTGAGATTGAACTGCACTTTCGTCCCCTATCATCCTCAGCCAGTTATTAAGATAAAGAATTCTTATACAGAACGTAAGAATTATTATCTTAAGATGATGTTTCACTTATCGCGGAAAAGAGACCCGAAAAGAAATCTATTTTCGGACGCGCAGACACGTACACTCGCGAGGATACGCGCATACCGCATGTGCCGAACACGTGCCATTAGCGGCATTTAATTATAAGTTTACGATCGCTTTATAGTCACCATCCTGGAGAACAGAGACCGCGACGACGATAATAGAAGAACGAGACCACGGAAATTTCGAATTAAGGTGGACTCACACAAAAATAAAGTATCAAAACAAGGAAAGTAGATAGAAGAAAATTTAGAAAATGACGAGGAAAACTTGTCGTTTTCGAAAGTATAGAGATTGTGGAACTTCGAATCTCTTTTTTTTTCCATCGGGTATCTTGTCGGAAAGGAGTTTTCTTGTGATATGTGTGAGAAGAGCTTAACTAAAACCCATCCAGAAACAGGATGACGCGTTTACACGTACATTATACGAGAAACAATAAGCCCGCTCTGGCTTAATGACGTCATCAAACGGTATTATGTCCCGCGAGCTGCGGAGTGGACGTGTTTCAGCCGTAAATAGACGCGTTTCTGTCTACATGCCCTTACGTCTATATCTCCGTCTGTACTCGACATGTATACAGGATACATCTGTAACGCCGATTGTGTGCTTTCATCACCTCCTTTAAGACATAATTTCCCTTCGATGAGAATATTAAGATCAATCGTCATTTAATGCTTTCAAATAAACGACGTTACATATTCTTGTAATTAAAATAAAAATTCAAAGTAAAATTCTATATAAAAAAAAAATTCAGTAGTTTTTGTTTCATCTCGCACTTTTATTGGGAGAGCCCAAAAGTCATAGGAAATTAAAATTTGCCGCGAAAGAGTTTCTTCCCATGTACAGATCGTTCTCCAAGAGCACTGCATGATTCCCACCATATTCCCGACAACAATATTTTTGCCGTGACAGACAAAGGACAACGGAGGAGAGGACTTGAGAAGCGATCCTTCAATCAATGGCAGCGTATGACAGCGGCATTATGAAATTCCTTCACCGGTGGGGGTTGCCCTGATGAATAAATACTTCGCGCGGAATTTCCGCGCGTCGGAGTCGTCGGGGTAGTTCGGCAAAGACGCGCGGTTACGGCAGACCCCTCCTTCGCGGATCCGGGGGTACGCACGCGGGAGATTGCCCTCAAAGAGAGAATGCCTTGGGACACAACGGGCGGTAACAGTCAAATATTAGTCGATAATTCGCCCAGCGGAGTCACCGAGCAGAAAGCGCGAGCAATTCGTTCCTCTGCTCGTCCCCGTTTTCTATTCCTACGATTTCGTGATATTGATATACTCTCGTCTTTTAATAAATAGAGAATTTCAGGGTGCGCTGAAATTTAAGCAGTTTCCTTTGCCCGATTTATTTCTCGCGAAATGGAACCGGCTGCGCTCGAGGTGACTTGTATAAAGCGCGAACAACGTTGCGTTGCGTAGCCAAGCCTGGCGGGAGCAATGGCCGGCCATGAGTTAGATCGCTTTAACAGCCGCCTGTAAACAGCCTCGTAACTTTACTTCTCCTCCCGCTCCGATATCTGCCACCCCCTCCCCTCACCCTTTCCTCTGTCTATCCGTCCGTCCCACTACATTGCTGCATCACCACCCCCCTTCCCTTGTTGCATATTCGTCTCTCGTTCTCCATCTCGCTTTACACTCCCCGTCCTTGTCTTTATTCTTTCTCTCTCTCTTTCTTTCTCTCTTTTTCCTTTCTATTCTATTTTTATCCCTATACCTTGCTCTATTACACAATTAATTATCAATGCTAGAACTTCTCTATAATTATGCTACCGTGTTCATTCAAATTACATTGTTTGTGTCTACGCAATATCATTTATTGCGACATTGAATCGTGAATGCTACTTTTACTTTAAGAATTTTGTATGATTTACTAATCTTTATTAAAACGTTTTCATCGTTAAACTAGCATTTTCATCGTCAAAAATCAATTTGTTTTGTATCTGTCGCGTAATTACATGCTAATTAATTTTTAATTCTTTAATCTAGCTCCCCTAATCGCATATTTATCGCTCCTACACAAGCAATTAATATTGAAGCCTAAATTAAAGATGATAACGTGTCACTTGTATTCTAAAAAATATATTTTGATTCCAAACAAAAAAGATACAAAATTAAAAGCTACTTAATCAATCCAAGATATTGCAAAGAGTTATCAAAAATATTCAATGGTTCTGGATATGTTGAAACAATTAAAATTAATTACGTGAGAAATAGCAAACGCGAATTTATTGCTCGTAAAATAAAATTATAAAGAGTAACCAAAAACAAATTATAAAAAACAATCAATACCGTGCTCCATTATTCATTATCCATTACGCCAAGAGTGAATTAAAGCCAAATTTTCTTAACTCCAATTTCCGATAGACTTAACATCAATCGATTAATTCCAATCGGTCTTTTATTAAATAAGTATTGATCGACGGAATTTTCTCCAACTTTCTCTCTCATTTTTAGTAAAATTAGTATCCTTGATTAATCGGGCATTAAGCCCGAAGGAAGGGGCAACCATTCAGGGAAATCGAGCTTTCGTTTAAGGGGAGGGATTCGGGGATAGTTTAGCAATTCATTAGGACGGACACTCGAGAGTCGAGACTTAGGCGAACTTGGACTTCCTTCAACTGGCGTCCGCTCTATAGAGAGGTCGGATAGAGAGCGAGAGGAAGAGGAAGAGAGAGAGAACGAGAGAGAGCAGAGCAGAAGCATTACTGCAAAATACCGTTTGTAGACACAAGCGAAATGGGTCTGGCTTAATTAAACTGTATGCAGCTTCCCAAAACGGGATTCCATTTAAAGTTGAGCTTTGCCTCCGATCTCCACAAGCTCCTTTTCGCGAAAGGTCTTTTCCCGTCTCTCATCTTTGACCCTCAGTCAATCGCGCTGGGTTATGATAATTTCAACCATATCAGACTCAATGTGTGATATGTAAATATGAATGATTTTAATAAAATTATTTTTTCTAAATTACATTTTTGTAGCTCAACTTTTAATCGGTTACGTAAAACAGTAATAATCTCAGTCATTTTAAAAGAGCATAAAGAACGTGTTAAGTAAAACAGATTCTCGTATGTAAAATATCTTAATTTTAGTTTCAACAACGCTTTTATGCAGAGTCGTCCGACAATCAGGTGTTACGTATCATAAAGTGACATTTACAAAAATATACCAACTTTTAAAAAAATATCAACTTTTACGAAACGTTATTTTTTTAAGTAAATTTAAAAATATAGAGAAAATTGTGGGATTCTGCTATTTTATTAACCGTGACATTATTATATGTTACAAAAACATTTCACATAATAGTTTTATATTGAGATTATTATATCAGAAAGTGAGAAAAAATATTAGCGCACAAAATTTTAGTGTGTGAAAGTCAATAAATTGTATGGGGCACCCGGTATGGCTGAATACGCTCACGTGGGTATTCATCGGCACGTGTAGATGCATACGGACAGCTGTGTAATGCTGGTTTCGCTTAATTAAGCTGTTTCTAGCTGTGTCGAAATCCTTAGTAAGCGACAAAGGCGAGTCCGCACGTGCCTTCATTAGAACCTCCCCAATTCGGAGTAGCAAGTCCTGAGACTAGCTTGATCCTGTGTCCAAGGGATTTAGAGGTAAATGCGTCTCCGCCTCGGTATTGAGAAACGTGCTTTATCCGTTTCCTGTGCTTCTTAAAAAAGAAAAAAATTCGAGACTGAAAATTCACGCGTGATTGTGCGGAACACTCTGATTCTGTCACATCGAGCTAACTTGTGAGCGGCATTATTACGTCTATCGAGTGAGAAAAAATCGAAGATCGACAAAAAAAAATGGCGTACACTCAAACAGAAGCGCTGGCCGATTGCCATTTTATTTTTAAGGTCGACGGCACAGGAGAGCGTTATTCTTCTGCTTTCTCCCGCTCGTTGCAACCCCCCTTTCTCACTGTATATCCGCGGTTCCAGATCACATCTCCCTCGGCAACTTGATCTTGACCTTTCGAACCCGCACGTGATTGCGCCAGCTATTTCTCCTCGTATCTTCTCTCCCTCTTACTTTCTTCCTCTCCCCCTTCTGTTTCTCTACATCTATTTTCTTCGCAACTTTGTTTTATATCTTTCTCGTATCTATGTAAAAGTTACGTCGCTCAGGATGTAACCGGAATTAATTTTCCGCCAGAATTATCTAGCTGAATCTAACGGCATTTTTTGTGCTAGTATCTGTGAGATTTTCAATTCAATTTCTTATATATTACATATTCACGTCCCTTCTTCGAGCTTTCCGCTCCGGAAAACTTCGAATAACGAAAAAAACCGAGCATTGGCTGACGAGTCGTTTCGCTTTTTCCGAGGGCGGGGGGTGAAACTTCGTCGATCGTAAAATTTGGAGTCTCCCAGGAAGTTCCCTCTTCTCCCTTCGCCCTCGTCCTATCTCAATAAAACTTTCATCGCGCTTTAAAGTCTCGTTTAGGATCCATCGGAGGGACAGTGAACCAGAAAACTTTCCAACGACGTTGTATTCCAAATATATTATAGTTCAACCCAGTTTAACCCTTTGGTTCTCATAATACGTTCTTTTTCATTTTGAACGGCGAAGATGCGAGCAAGCGCGCAGTTAAGAAGATCAATTACGATACTTTTCAAAAATAAAAATTAACTTGTCAGTCCACAATGTGGGCTAAGTGCGAGAAGAGATGTGCGTAGCGAGAAGTGTCCGAATTTTGAAACGAACAACGCTCATCCGTTTTATTCACATTCGTTGCGCAGTCACACGGTTTCTCGCCGATGATAAAATCGCGCGGTTATCACCGGGATCCTTCATGATTTATTCAACGCATGACTCGGGCGTAAAGCTTTTCCCGTCTCCCACCACGCCGAGGTAACCATTCTCGTATTCCTGTACCCTCGATCCAAGATCTTTCTCTTCTTAATACGGCATGGAATAAGTAGAGATAGAAATACAAGTAATCCCAGGTTGTTTTCGCGTTAGATTCGCCCAAGAAGTGAAAAAAAGAAATCACACAGCTTTAAAATAATTTTTCATAAATTAAAATTATCACCTTTGCTAACGTAGGAAGAAATTTCTCTTTCTAAAATCTTTCTCTAAAACCCTCTAAAGTATTAATCAAATATTTAAAGCAGAGTTTAATGAAAAAGAGAACGATAAACTTTTTACCTTAGCATAATATAAAATATTATGAAATTTAACAATAAAGTATATAAACCAATGATAAAATGATAATCAAAAGCCCAGTAAAGTATGACTTACGTCAAATGGCTATTCATATATCCCTAGCTTGGGTCAGGTCAGGTAAGAGGGACAAAAGTGCACGACCACATCACGAGTTATGATTACGAGCTGCACGTCGCGATGAGAATGATTAGAACCTCGTGAATATTATCTGTCATTACAGACACAACGAGGTTTACATATACTTTTCCGATTTCTCCCTTAACGCTTCCTATATCTCATAGATTAGCCGTTCACTTCGAACATGCGAATACTGATGTCCAAAAGCAGAGACAGAACTATATGATATAAAAGCTACGGAGACGGTTGGAAGCTGACCACATTGTTGCGTCGTCACCGCGACATTAAACTCGACAAACAACGGGTTTGTCATATCTTTTTTTCTTCTTCTCGCTTTTGCACTTCTGGATAAACATCCGTAACCTAAGTTGACCTCTCACCGAGCACGAGCACGTACTGTGCTCTTTTCTGGAACGATACAGTTACTCGCTAGAGCACGTCCGACCGTTAGGCAGGCTCCGATAATCGCGTGTAGCCTGTCTATAGGTCGAACCAGGTCGAATGCAACATTCGTTGCAGTTGAAAAACCACGATGACGAGCGCTTCACCCTTTCTCCATTCCTGTTGTATAAATTTTCGAGGTGTTCTCATTCGCCACGCGAAAGCATCTTCGCGTTCTTAGAAATGACGTAATTATAGAGAAAAAAAAAACTCTGCGAAGCGTCTCCATGAAACACGTTTTGTCGTCTTACAACAGTTTTTAAGATTTCCGTATACGCATATCTGAGACGCTATAGATAGAACGCGCATCACCTTTCAAAAATCTCTTTAATTCCAAAAGAAATTGAGCGTTACATGAAGTTGAATTACCGCGGTATAGCGAATTGTCAGCATCGCAGGACTAAATACGAATAATGTCGACGATGAGAACACGACCTCGTCGTCGAATCGACACGCGGCTTAACCTTTGGGTTGCCGATTTCACAAACCAAGGGGGTCCGAGTGTCTGACGAACACGAATGTGCGAGAGTACCGCTTTGGTTCACTTTCACCTGCGCGGGTTCGATGTACTCGGCAACGCAATTGCAATGGCACGGTATACACATCACGTTGAGCTACGTCCAACGGAATAGAACTTAGAATCGTAGGAAAAAAATCTCCGTCTTTGAAAAATCTCTTTCAAATATATATGGACAGCGGGTCGAATAAATCGGATTACTGGCAAGGAAACGAAAAAAAAGTAAAAAATACAGGGTAATATTTTTATTAATCGCGTAATTTTGGGGAAAAAAAATAATTTTGATTCAAACAGATCCTTGTACATATAAAGTACACCATCTTTATATTCGAAATCTTGTTCCAGATATTATGTAACTAATTTCAAAAAATGTATTTTGACATTTGTTTATTCTTTCAAAAATCATGGTTTATATATTTAACATTGACGTATAATATATGTATCTTTATTTAGTACTCTTCAAATTTGAGTTTCAAATTAACTCAACTCACAGTAATATTTTGAGATAAAAAAAGATATGAAATATTTTCATGCAATCGGGTAGAATCGAGCCACAAATTAAATAAAGAATTATTGGAGTAATATCAGGTTCGATCTTAAAGTTTGCATTGTTCAAACACCGGAAAATTCCGAATAAAGATTTAATGAACGTCGTGAAAATCTGGGGACAGAAGGAAAGAAAAAAAAGGGAATCACGAAAGGTTACGATGTGCGGCACGATCTCGCGGAAAGGAATGAAAGAAGAAAAGGAAAAAAAAGAAGCAATGGAGGCCGACACTCCGCTCGGATACCAGTTGGCACAATCTATTAAACGCGATCTTTGCTAGACACGACCTACACAACCGCCGGGAAGAAAAAAAAGGGAAGAGACCAATCGCCATCCCAAATGCCGAGAATCCACACGTACCGGAACAAGGAAGAACGAAAGCAAATAAAAAATCTGCGGGCGTTGACCCTTTCCAATAGCATAGCATTTGCAACGTCTTCGGATTTCCTGCATATTGGAAATATAAAAATATTTAAACTGAGCTAAATTATCAGAAATTTCAGTTTTCACAAATAGAAATTTAATGTTGTGTTTATTATTATATTTCAAAATTGTGCAATGTACGAATGTTGTACAAATTCCTCATTAGCCCCTCTGTTTTTAAATTCATAAATTTATTATAAATTAAGAAAAGCCTAACACTTCGCAAGAATTGAAATATACTTAAACACCTACACTAAAGCAAAAATTTACAGAAAACTATAAGAATCATAATGTAAATAAATTGTATCTAGAAAGAAAACAAAAAAAAAAAACAGTTGCAAAGTACAAATTAAATATTGTTATTTGAGAAAAAATAATCTTATAATTATTGCAATAAGTGCGTATTACTAAAATTTCTTATAAAAGCTACTAAAATTATTGCCAAGAGATTGTTTCTTAAGGATGCGATTCATACCGGACCTGCCAATGTGTTTCCTTCCAATTTCCCCCGTATTTCATCCATAAGAACCCCTTTCTAAGGCGAACCGACGGACAAGTCGTGATCTCGACGTTCCTGCTGGCTTCGCAGGACTTGATCGTTAAGGAAGAGAGCGGGACAGCAGGAGAGGAAGGAAGGAGGAATCCCCAAAGTGCACCTCCGCTCTAAATCCTGAGACTCCTGCCCCATAGAATTAGGTAGCGGTCCTTCAGCACGGTGGAAGTTAGGTTTCCTTCCTGAAGGTCCAATCCCTTTCAGCGATAGGGGTATATCCCCGAGGACGACGTCGTTCGCATTGCGGTGAGGAGGGAACGGGATGATAAGGAGAAGATGGAGGATAAGAGGGAAGGGGGTCTTATCCAATAGCTGATCCCGAATGTCCCTAACGAGCACAATAGGTCAGGTATTGCGCAAGCTTTCGCTGACTCGACTCGCACCTCCCGAGCGCGATTCGTTCGCAATAAAAAGTGCGCAAGGAGCGAGTTATATGATCCGATCGTCTCGTCCGAAATATGATTATTTAAGTATCGGATTGACCGGCGGATCTATACAAGACTATTTCGTATCATGTGGCATCTCCCTCAACGAATGAGAAACTCGACCGAAAACAAAACAGCGAAAAAGAAACATCGAAATAAACAATGTTCTTTCATTGCACAACCGCGCGTTATCTCTCCTTTTTAAGACTGTGTGGATAAGAAACGAATAACAAACTCAATAAATATAATTTTTTCTTTCTTTTTCCTTATTCAGAATAATATCAAATACGCTGGAAAAATACGTAAGTTTACATCCTCGCGAGATACCCAGTATGCGCGACGAGCGAATGTTCGATTTCCCTTTATCGTGTCCTCACTTCCGGATGGAAATGGAAGCGAGGTCGATCGAATTGGCTCTCGTGCGGGGAATCAGTAGGAGGAACTATTCCGGAATCGCACGGACGGCTCGGACGACCTCTACCTTGAAATCACAATCAGAGACGCGATTCGCTTATCGAATCTGCCGCGTCTGATCGATGATAAGCGCTGAATTATATGATAATTGCGCCAGAACATCGTGATGACTGGTGGAAACGATATCTTATTTGTCATTTCTGTTTGCCGCTGATCCGATTAAGATAATAAAAGTACATTGTTTATACGTGTTACAGTTTGTTTTGTGTCCAGAAAGAGATAAAACAGAAAATTGGTGTAAGATACAACTGGTAAATGATGAGAAAGTAGAAATTACAGGATTATAATAAATATTCAACGGAAAATTATTTAAAGCTTTAGGAACATGGGACGTAAAAGGTATTACGAAAGTGTTGCTGATATTTCGCACATACAATAACTTAAGTAATTTACATGTAAAATTAGTAGGGGTATTAAGGTGCAAAATACAGAGTGCTGCATAACTTGCACATTGTAATTTTAACAATCCTCAGTTTTCTTAAAGAGGTGCAAGAAAATTAGTTGGTTATCATACACAGCAATTATGCAATTTTTAACATTACATGTTTCTATAAATAAACATCAAACTCGTTCTTTATAAAAATTGACACAAAATTAACTAAACCGTATGATTATATCATCTATTTTTCATCTTGATGTGTAATTTTTAAACTCCCTTTATATTTCGTTGCATATTACTTTAGAATTGTTTGTTAAATCAATTTATGTTAAAATTGTATTAAAATAAATAATTATGCGAATAGATTAGATTACGTTAATCTTTGGTTTATATTTAAAAAAAAGCTTTTCAAATTAGAAAAAATGCAAGAATTCGTGCATGAAAGTCGGGTTCTGATTCGGGACATCTCATACAGTTCTTCTATAATTAACGTTATATTATTGTTATCTCGCTATTTTGCCAATGCCTTCCTTTCTTACCCTCTTTTCCACATCGCTCCCCTTCCCTCTGTTCGACCACAAAACGACCTCCAATCATTCTCCAAACCGTCAATGTAACTCCGGTTCCTCGAAAATTACGGGAAACCAATCAGCGTGGAAATGTGCTCCCGTTGGTTTTCGCAGTCTCTCTCTCTCTCTCTTTCTCTCTCTCTCTCTCTTCCCCTCTGTCCCTCCCTCAACCCGTTTGAATTACGTCCAACAGGTATGCACCTGAGTAGTATTATTGCTGTAATAATTGTCTTGCTCTTGCAAGAATCGACCATTTTAGCCAGAAGCAAAAATATATATATATACCACGAGTATCTACTCCTGACAAAACTAACACTTCATCAAACTTGCATAAAGTTCTGCCGACAAGTACGAGAGTTCGAAATATATATCGTTCCATGTAAAACAATACGTTCCAAAAAGCTTTAGATATAAACAGATACCTTCTGACAATAAAATATCAAATATCATATTGAAGTGACGATTCTCTTAAAAAAAGCATATACGCTTTCAGCTTTGGCGAAACGTTTCAGTTACAGTTGAATTCGTGGAAACGCGAAATATTGGAAAACTCGTATAACGTGTCTCCCTATAAATTTAAAGTCGCGCAGAGGGAAATTGTATAAGACGTGTGGAACGGTAAGGCGAGAGCGCGCGGTATGATGATAATTCAATGCGATGCGAGAACTCTCCGGTCACATGACGAGACGCGATCTCTTCCGAATACAGCAGGAAGGCGTCGAAGTAGTTGGAGTGAAATGAAAAATGGGTAATTAAAGTGCGTGCACCACACGCCAGCTCTCGACTCGCGTATCTGCTTACAGCCGGTCCGAACGCGATACTGACGGTTAAGTCATACGGACGTAAGAAAGAACCGAGCGAATCTGATTTTCAGCGGAACAGTCAACAGTTTCAATCGTTCCCGCAAAACTCCGTATAAAAAAAAAAAAGAATCGACATTTCTCATTAAAATCATTTTAATTTCATTATTAATATCACGTCCTTAATATTCTCTAAATATTAAGTATAACAGAAATAAAAAATGTCTATGTCGATTCATGTGTTCTGACAAACAGACGTATGAAATTCTAAACTTCAATCTACTGAAAGAAGAAACGGAGATAAACAGCTTGGTTTCTCAGTGTCGATTTGAAAATCTAAACATGACACATCCTTTGAGGAAACGTTTTGATAAGCTGTATCTAGTAAATAATAATGTATTTATTGTTTCTAGTGCGCGTGTTACTTTTTAATGCGTGAAAACACCACTGAGAACACTGATTAACGTCATATCGCTGATGCAGAAGACTATCAAATTTTCAATTTGCATGACTATCCACCAACAATATGACACTGGCCGAATATTTACGTGTGTGATTATAGTGTTATTATTGTATATATGTAATATGAACAGGAATGAGTAAGCAGGAATGAGAATCACTGTTCAGGGCTCAAGGTGAACGAGCTTCAAAGTGGCAATGGTGAACTGCGTAGAGACGTCGAGACAAGCGAAGGGTCCGTGGGCCCTAATGCTCGCGTCGTTCTTACGCGGATAGCACACGTGAAACACTTCTACACTCTCAATTTTCCTTGCCATCTCGGTTATACCAGTCGAGAACAAGTGACTTATCAATTCTTAACTTAATTAATTTATAAAACGAGTTTATAATATATTAGTCGAATAAGCATCTAATTCTTAATTTAATTAATTTATAAAGTTAGGTTTGTAATATATCAAATTCCCAAGAAAGCAATGTATATAACAAAATAATCGGAAATAAAAATCTCAAGATGAAAAGAAATGAAAATAAATTAAGAACGTGTTTTCAGTTTCAAAATCCGGATGAAAAACCGTAACGCTCGTAGACTACTCGTTTTTCTACGTCAATTTGTCGACTTTCTCGAAATGTGGAATTCGTATAAATGTTTCAGAATGTTATATGAACGCCAACTTAAAAATTATGGAGTACTGCTAAACCAATTTTCTACGAATTTGCTGCAATCTAGAAAGTCGCAGAAACTTCACAAGAACTGAGATTTATTTCGCGAAAGAATCACGTCGCTTTAACGTGATTTGTCTGTGATACTTAATCATCGGAAGATGTCTATTTTATGAGAGAACGTATCGCAAAAATTAAAAACTATATCGGAATCTGACGTTCCATACGCAACGTTTCGATATATGTATATAGCGCTTGTAACCAAGGTCGGTCGATGCTCTAAACAACGTCGAGCATCTCCCGGTCTCCCCAACGTTAGAGAATGAAAGGAGGTGCACAGGGTGCACGCTCCGCCGAGTCGTCCTTGACCCCGAAGTCAACCCGCATCCTGCTCCGTGCATCTCGCGAAGGATATATCCCGCGTCTGCGCCGCGTATCAATTCTGATTAAATTATTCTGCCTCCATCCCTCCGCCACTTTTACATTGTATCGCTCGTCAAAAGTGTGCTCGATTCCTGACAAAATTTCTACCTCGAAATACGGGACGTTGGCTATTCACGGTACAGCAGTTTCAGGGCTAAGTAATCAAAATCAATAAGCTTGCACGTGTTAACTATGTTAAATTTTTTAGCTCTTTAAACGCGATGATATACCGCACGTAAATAACATGAACATTTATCGACTTGAACCTTTGCCCTGCAATAACTTGAGCAGCATCCGATATGATGGGATTTCGTTAAACAATCGACCCGCCTATTTGCGCATCGAGGTCTTTATTTAACGTCCTCCCATCTCTTCTCCCTTACCCCCCCCCCCCCCCAGCTTCGCATGAAAAATAATGCAGATTTATTTAAGTACTTTATACACGTATCTTCAAGTTCGCAATTACGATAGCGATGGTTCCACAACTCTCCGTTTTTAAATTAAGATATTTATTTTTAATTGATATCATAATATCCAAAGAGAGCGCGGGATCTTTTAGAAACAAGAACCTTAATTAAAAACCCGTAAAAGCTGTTTGTCCAATAATCTGAATGGATTGTTTTTTAACTTTAACTATTTCAATTACATAATTTAATATTTTATATAATTTACTAGTAATTACACTAATAATAATCAACAATTACATTCCATCTACGCGCGTCCACAATTTTATTAATAATTTTAAAAAATTTTCTCAAATTTTTACTTATGTATTACGTTATTAATTAATAAATTACTAAATGTCATTGTATTAAATATAATAAATTAATTAAGAAACACAAGGAAATATATAAAATCCTTTACTTCCGCGTCTTCATAATCTGTACTGAGATCATAAAAGGGTTAAGCTATAACTAGTCTGAAAAGTTCAGGTCGAAATTATGAAAAGCCATAGGAAGACTAGCGGGGAGCCGAACCGGAAGTTGGCTATCTCGCGGCGGCAGCAGCGGCACAAAGAGTGGCACTTAAAAATTCAATGCATTTCAAATGGGCCAGGGATATATACGTCCTCAGGCGCCGCAAGCGGCGCCATTTTCACTCGCGCTGGCGCAGCCATTTGTCGAGCTTTCGTTTTCCGGATGACCTGATGTCCTCTCCGTACACGTTCGGGGAAACCCCGCTATTCTATATAATGTCTCGCACAAATAACACACAACCGAGCGATTGCTTATCACTTTTTTTCGCCAATCCGATCGATAACACTGATAGATAATATTGACACAATAAAACGTTAATCCTCGAAAATTAATATAATTTCAAGCCAAAATTACTTTAAATTTTTCAAACTTTTAATTCTTTATATTAATTCGACTCCTCTTTTCAATTCTTTATAGCAACTTTTCAAATTTTCGATTTTTTTCAAATTTCGATTTTATTAATTCAAAATAATTTATATCAATTTTCGAACGTAAGGCATCAAATGTAACGTCGAATGTGACGTTATACCTTTATATTCTATTTTTCCAATTTTCGATTGCAAAATCGGTCAATGGCCTATTCTTAATCATATATGACGGTAAACAAGAGATAACAATTTCTGTAAATACACAGTACAGGCAAAAGAACGTTATCTTAAATTTCTGACAAAGTTTGAACTTATTTTATGATATCAAAAAAAAAAAAAGATAACGTGTTTACAATTGTGTTTAACAGTTAATTAACCAGTTTGCCAATTGGAATAATATTTTTTTGTGATAACGCTCTTTAAACGATATTTTTATAAACCAATTCGAACTTCGAACCAATCAAACCAGAAGACAAATAAAAGAGTAGAACGCTACCAGAAATTGGATCGCAGATCACTGATCGTGATGCGACTGAGAGATCATCGATCATCGATCGTAATATAATCTTAATCGTGGTCTTTAATGCGCAGTACGATTTGAGCCGCCATGGATTTATTTCCGCCGCGCGACGCGCGCCAAATTTAGGACAGTATGCCATTGGCTTCCGCGTTTTGTATGCTACGTAAGTATGCTTGTCACACGCGCTGCATACTTATGCAGCGCTTGCACCAACCGCCATTGATACAGGCGCGTAAACAACCCCGGCCGACAAAATTTAATTTTATCTTCAAAACGTCGAAACAAACAAATCAAATATAATTGTAAACTATTGTGATCTTAAGAAAAAATTAATTGGAAATATACTAGATATATACTTTTTCCTAAGTATTTTTGGATGTATTTTTAGGTATTAAAAAATTATAAAAAAGAGTTATGAATAAATTATCTAGAGTATTATAAAATAAACGTCTCTTATATAATCAAGTATTTTGCATCACCTGAAGTAACGTGATTACTTTATAAAATAATGTCCAAATTTCTCTTCACGTTCTTTCACGCCAGAATAAATTTATGACAATGTAGGAAATTTAAAAATTCATACAATGTTACTCTTTTTAAAACAGAATAGGTAACGTTACATGAACAGTTCGTGATATAAATTTCACATGTAGGAAGAGTCATCTTAAGGAAACTGGATATTGAGATACAAAATTTAGTATGCGATAAGCAATACGTAATCAAGGAAATAAACATAAAACAACGAATTAAAATCAATTCAACGATCGATTGACAAAAAAATTCGCATTTTATACGATATATTAGAGAGGAGATAGACTCCTTGTATATATATTTTACATATTTTATGCGCATGTTGTAACCGTATGTTGTAACATATTTTTTTAACTCCCTTTCACTTACAAATAATTCGTAAAAGAATTTCGAAAGCTTTCGGAAAAACGTTGGCGTGCTATAAGCATTTCGAGAAAAAGGGGGATTAAAACACGCTAGTCAGCGGTGCATGAAGAGAGAAAGAGAGGGTAGAAGGGGTGCTCTAGAGAATAAGAGAGAAAACGAGATGGTCGCAGGCGGACTATCGATTTTTTTTACACCCAAGCAGCCTATGTGCGAATAGTGCTTACGATGGGGAGAGGGATCAGAGGGGGAGAGAAAGTTACACAAGGGCTGGCGTGACACAGAAACGGCCAATGTAAAAACCCGCTGCTCCCTGTTACATCCCGTATTTGCGTTACATAACGCAATAACGCGTATTTTCAAAAGATATTTTCGGTTCTCTCTTTGAAGTATATTATTCTATTTATTTTATTTAATATTAATTTATTTAAAGTGTCCTGCATAATTATCTTTCCGCCTCCGTCTTTCTCGCCCACGCAAAATATATCGGCCGCTGATAGGTATATTTATTTTTTATTTTCGAAAGAATTAATTCCGAAAGGTCACGATGCCATACTAAATGTTTTATATATTCATTCCAATTTATTTCCGACAGAATTTTAATCTTGCTCGGATTTATATTTCCGATAAATTCCGATTTTAATCTTATCTACGCGTGGCACATTATTTTCACAGATTTAATTTACAAATTTACTTGTGTGACGTACATTTAACGTGAAAGCGAGTTCATCGTTCAAATCGTTCAAATCGTACGAGTCTTTGTCTCTGATACCGCTTATTTGTGACAAATATTTAGCACTCAAAAAAGAAAAGTTTATAAGTATATTCTTACCACTACTATATTGTGTTAATTAAGCAGTTTATCGAATTACTAAAGCAATAATTTGTTTTTAAAAATATAACTCTTTTCGACTTACATAATTATGTGTAATTATAAGTTAGATATAACTATTAACTTAAAATTTTATTACCTTATACTTGTTACTAATAATTTTTGAATATAACATAAAAATTGTGTTATAAAAGTTTAGAAAACACTCACCTATTTTTCTCCAACTCATTATGAGTCGTTCTGAAAATAGAAAAATAAAAACATTTATTACATTTCGCAAGAATAAGATTTACGATAAAAACGCAAATCGGACAATATTTCTCCTCCAGGCGAGGTAAACACAATATAAAATTAAAAAAAAAACACGGAGATTTAGCGCATAAAAATATCGCAAATATTTTAGCTACAAATAATTCGGAATTACAATAAAAACTTACAATAGTACGTATAGCAACAATAGTCGCATTTGGTTTTAAACAAACGAGCGATTAAACTGCCAATTGACAATATTTTGTATTGTTGTACACGAAAAGCTGAATTTCCGAAAGTTATAATTTTACGAGGAGGGAACGCTCTTATTAAATAAACGTCTCTTTATAATCAAATATATCGCGTCAAAGTAATACGATGCTTCTATTGAAATACGTTTCAGCTTTTGTTGAAATATTTGCAAATATTTTCGAATTAGGTGCAGTAAATGTGAAAAATTGAAAAATTTGTATAACATTCCTCTCTTTCTCTCTGTGACTTTGAAGTTGAATATGGAACTGTTGTAGAAACCCGCGCTGGCAATTTATGCATATTGCACATTTATAAAAAGATAATATTAGAGATAATTTATAAAAGATAATTTATAAAAGACTCATGTTAACGCAACGTAAATATTAGCGTAATATTAACATCCGGAATATGTATATAAAGTTCAAGAGAGGTCTCTTAACTTTCAAAAAAAGTATGTATGCAAATTTCCGCGTGTCGTTTCTCAAAAGATATTTTAGCATACACGAACCTGCTGCCTTGGGACTTCTTCGTCTTTGGCCTCTTTGTAATCGTCCGCATGTCGTCGGGTATTGGCATCGTTGAAGCATAGCCATGTTCAGCTTCTGTAATCAGAAAGCGATAAATCGATAAACAGACCGTCATTACATATTTGTATGTAATACAATTACTATATGCACAGCGTCCTAAAACTGGCCTAAGCTTCATGTGTTCAAAGTGCTAATGAATACCCAAAATTATTCGTCTCTGAATTATAAGGAGTTTCATTTAATTACATATCGTTTTCAATTTGCGAATTCTCGTGACGCGCAACTCTATCTCTAATATTATTTCAGTACTTAAAAGCAATACAGATATTTATGTATAAATTATACGAAGAAAACTCGCAACGTGACTCGCAAGAGAGTTTTCGAGGCTCGTTAGGTTCGTTAGAGAGCGAGCGATGACAGATGCATCGACAGTGAATGACATTTTATTTTCTTAGATCGTTCTACATTTTATATACCCCGTTTGAGGAAAGTGTCACGTTTGATTTGAGCGCACAATTGCGCCTCGTATTGCGATTTTTCAAGCGAAACGCATGGATTCAATGATTGCGCGCGCCGTTAAATTAGCTCACATCAATCCAGCAAATCCAGTTATTATCGAGCATAACATTAGAGATGTAACTATAACGTTTACGTTTCTAAAAATAGACGTTAAATAAAATCGAGATAAGCAAGTGCATTCGCGACGAATCGAAATAGACGCATCGGAATAAATTTGTATAAATAGAGACCGGGATTAAATTAAGACTGAGACAGACACTTGAAATCAGATAAAAATATAGACTCTAGAATACATTTCCATAAATAACGAGGTCGTGATCAAATTAAGACAAACCTCAGATCGATATACACTTTCTCAGATTTACTTTCATTCGTTCACCAAAGGATTTTCATAAAAACCACGTGTATACAGAGAGCATACGTGAAACGACTTCGACGAAAATTCTCCTAGTAACGTAATCGCGTTTATCGCAAAGTGTACGGACCGTTTCCATAACACGCTTACGCGGTTTCATGGCTCACGAACTAATTATACGAACTTTCCGATTCTCTCTGCGTTCCCAAAATTTACGGCGACTTGAAAAACCGCAAGAAACGGGACGGCATGCACGCTCCTGAGAGAAGCACGTTGCGCTTTAACGCGATATCGCGCGATAGCGCTTTGTTAACGAACGACGTTTATTTTACAAGTGTTTCATAAAATCGAAGCTTCATGTGCATAAGTGCGGTCGTCGAGTGCCTTAACACCAGAATTTCGTACTTCCTGTCTGAACAATCGGCGCGTCGTGACCGTTATTGTTCGAGAAACATAATTTTTACCGCGTTACACGATTCATTTCGATTTATCATTATCATTATACTATACGTTGGTAATTTTATTCAATTCATTTCGTACAAACGCAGAGATACATCAAACTGCGAAATGTCACGTCCGGCCGCTCCGGCACCGCGTTATCGTTTCTCGAATAATCAACGGTCACGCGTGAATATTTAAAACTGCCTCGGGCACGCGTGCGATCGCGTAGGTACGCGTTTAACGTGATTTTCGTTCCCGCACGCGGGAGACGCGGAAACGCTCGCTCGCTCGCTCGCCGCTCTGTGAAGACAAAAAGCGACGCCGCGCCGCGGCCAATCGATCGTACGCTCGTACGGAAAAGCGACGAGCCGATTGGCCGCAGCGTCGTTTCTCGCCACGCTGCAATCGTATACTCGCGTCCCCCTCGTCGCGATCCCACGTGTGCGCGGCGACTCCATTGGAAATCTCCCCCCAACAACGTGGGTTACGACGCACGAAGGAACGGAGACGCGGACGCGCGCGCGCGCGCGCGCACACGTTGTAAACGACGTGCGTTGCACGCGGCGAGGACATCGCTCTATAGTACGACGCAGCAGCATTATAAGTGGGATGATAAAATGAGATCATCATCACCAGCCGTACGATCCATCGTGAAAACAAAGATCGGATATTCGTTAGATCGTGTGGACGAATGGTTTCGATTGAGAACCGCGCGCGCGTCCGTTGCGTAGAAAATTCATAAACGGAAGTCTCTCACAGGGAAATTCAAATCCTCGTCGCGCAGTTTGGAAAATAATTGAAGTTTCACCCAATTAAAAATTGAAAGCGGACGTACCGTCGCCGCGTCGATGCGCGTCAATTATAATCAACTGGCAAAAAGCAGTCGTTTCTTACTAAATCTCCGATTCAGTTAAATTATTCACGCTCGAGGAATGAAACAATGACATATAAACAACAATGTCGGACTGTTCCAAAGTTTTTCAGACCTTCTTTTAAATTTAAAAATTTCAAAAGGATTTAAAAGGAATTAACCACATTGTTCGCGATAGAATTAAGTTAAGAACCCAAGTTGTAACGTCGGGATATTTTCTGGAGTTCTCATATCCGTGTTTATTTATAATCGGCTATTCTGCAACGCAATGTCACGGGGAGCTTGCTCCTTCACGCGATCGTGATTTAAAAAAAAAAAAAAAAAAAGAAAAAGAAAGTAATAATAAGAGGCCGCAAGGCGCAAGGTACTCACCTCTTTCCCTTCGTTCAATGTACTCGGCGGCTTGCAATAGGGCAGCAATGCTCATATTTCCTCGGTTTGGAGTAATCCTGGCCGCTTCCGTTCGCGCTCGTTCCCCCTTCTACTGCCGTACGCTCCCGCGCCAATACACGTGCCGCCGGGGACACACGCGCACACGCACGGGCGACGGGCACGACGCGCGCACAGAGCCTCACACGCACGTAGCGCACACGTAGCGCGTACCGACGTGGAGCGGCGAGCGAGCGAGAACGAAGGGGGAGAGAGTGAGCCGGCGAGATACGTAATCGTGATGCGCCTTCGGCCGCGCCGCGCCACGCCACGCCGCGCCGATCTCGGGCGTCTCCGCCGCACGTCGGCTACCTACGGCAGCGTAACTGCGCGCACGAGGACGCGCGCGCGCGCGGGCAACAACGATGACGGCACCGACGCGCGCGCACACACTGAGAAACCGAGGAGAGGTACGTGCACCAATCCGCGGACGGCGACAGCGACGGCGGCAACAGCGGCGGCGACCGAGGCCGAGAGATTGACATATACGCGGAAAAAGTTCTTTTTCTACACCGCCGCTCCTGTTTGACACACGATCACGAACGGTCACCCCTTCGCGCCCGTCGCGACCAGCAACAACGGCAATCGATGAATATCTCGAGCCAGGTCCCACCTCGCGTCGATCTCTCGTTCGGGCTGATGAATTTCGCCTCCACGAAGCGATTCCAGTTTTTCAATGCTCACAGCCTCCCACGAGTGTTCTCCACCTTCGTGTCGAACGCGAATCGCGTTGTTTCTTCACCGATCACCGATCACCGATCGATCGTCGAAACGCGCGAATTTTCACTCGAATGTTCCCTTTTCAGCGTCCAGCGTCCTTTTAAACGTCAGAAACCACGTTGTTTTTTTTTTTGTTGTCTTTTTTTCCTCTCTCACGACGTGGCCCTCCGCCTCGATCCGCGATTGTCCCGGTCGTCCACGATTCCTCCTCTCCTTGTGCCGCGACCGTGCTCTTCTCCTCTCGCTCCTTTCTCAGTTCTCACCGCGTTTCACCACATTTACGCCGCGATTACCACTGCAAATCACAAGGGGAAAGCCGATTATCACCACAGTTGTCGTCGTTGCGTCCGCGTGCGACGCGACTACTCGTGGCTTGATCT
Source organism: Leptothorax acervorum (assembly GCA_035220615.1). Classification (NCBI taxonomy): domain Eukaryota; kingdom Metazoa; phylum Arthropoda; class Insecta; order Hymenoptera; family Formicidae; genus Leptothorax; species Leptothorax acervorum. Next base: position 170,530 of record JASTWQ010000253.1, on the reverse strand, counting down.
CGCGCGTGTACGATTCCCCCCCCCCCCTCCCCCCCCCCGCCACCCCGACATAAATAAACGGCGACGATACACACAACCGTCGCGATACGAAAGTGCCGCGTGAGCCGTGAGGTAACTGCGCTTCGAAACGCCGCCGAGAGAAGCCGATCGCGCGAGCAACACACACACACACACACACATTCAGGCATATACATACAGTATGCACGCGCGCGCGTGCACACGCTACACAAGGCGAGAGGGTGGGGAGAGGGAGCAAAACAACGCACGACGAGTGAAAGAGCGAGAGGAGAGAGCGGAATGAAAGAGAGAATACGCCTACGCGCGGTCGCGTAACGCGAGAAAAATAAACAGCGGGTAAAACGGAAACGGAGCGCGCGCGCGCGCACGAGCGAGAGAGATGGATAAATATAGAAAGAGCGATAAAGCGAAAACGGTATTATGCGCGCCAAGGAATGAGATTATTTAGCGAGTTAGACCGGAGACACGGGAATTTAATCCTTTGTCGTCATACTTACGTTTCCGACGGAGATTAACGGATAGGATCTACGTGAATTCTACGCGAGAACGAGAGCACAAAATTAAATTCATTCCTCCGCAATCCGGGTGCGTGCATGCGTGCGTGCGTGCGTCACACACGTCCAGCTCAGAAAGATTGAACCGTCGGTTATCAAAAATGAAACGTAAACAACATTTAAATATCAATCTGAAATATCCATCTTTGAGATTCACCAAATGAATTGATTAGCAATTGACTAACAACTGATTAGTATTCAATTACGTAAATTGTTTATTTAAAAAATATTTAAATCATTTTTACGTAACAAAACAAAAACAAGAAATACGCTCTCCAGATATGCAATCAAATTTAAACAGTGCGCTCTTATTTTGGCCTATGTTTTAAATTTAATTATATTTTTGCGTTTACACAACAGAATAAATGGATATTTCGAAAACGTGTCCCTGAAAACTTTAAAAATATATAATTTCGTAAAATTTAAAAATAAAAATTCTCACAGATTTCGGTTTAAGGATCAAAGGCAGGTTTGTTAATCCAGAGAAATGAATTAAGAACTAAATACAGAAAATAAAAACATACATAAAAAAAAAAAACAATTTATTTACAAAAGAAGTTCGGCTCATTCCAGCTTTGCAGTTTCTACATTAAAAACGAAATGGGTGCGCATTTAGATTTCAGAGAATGAAAGGAGAGAAAACATACAAAATGCGATTAAACCAAGCAGACCTAAAAAAAAAAAAAAAAAACGAAACAAAGGAGAAGATTAGTTTATATGATACATGAAGATGCGTGGTTAGTGATAAGGCGGTTAATACAAAGCGATTGCAACACAAGAGGTTAAGTTCAACTAAACAAATTTTTGCACAATATATAAACGCAGTACAAAAGAAGCATTACACACAGGACGGTTTTTTTTTCCTCGTTTCCTCCGACTCTTAACAATAAGACATTAGTATTGAAAATCGCTCTTTCTTTCTCAAGTCATCATGAACTTGTCCGGCGAACTTCACGTCGCGTGCCAAGTCGATCGAACGAACGTTATTATCCATTTCTATTATCAATACAGATTAACTTTAATCTCGGTTTAACTTACTTTTTATCTTTTTTTTTTTTAATTCTAAGAATTGGAAAAAGATGAAAAATAAGTTAAATCGAGATTAAAATTAATCTGCATGGATAGAAATGGACGTGAAGCATTTACAATATTCGCCTATCACGTTTCACAGCGCGTTTCTCCGATAAATTCGGAGTCGGTTCCCCCCACGGCCGCGAAAATGTTTCGGAGCAAGGCACCCCCGCGTCTTCGGGGTCTCGCGACGACGCGACGGCTGGAGAAGCAAGGTTTCCGTCCGAGTGAAAAAGCTCGCACTTGCCAGAAGTTAACCGAAAAAGCCATCTGTCATCACGATTGAACGCGAAAACGAGTGTGCATAAAGTAGGGGGCGGAGGGGGGGGGGAGAGAAGGGGAAGCGGGATTGTTTCGGAAACCAGGCGATTCCGAATTGAGACCGATTTTCTCGCGCGGGTGTCACGGACGAGGCGGGGGGGGGGGGAGGGAGGAGGGGATCGAGGGGATTCTCCTCGCGATTTGGGCTCGCGGCAGCGAACAATAGCCGCGAGAGCGCCACCCGAGGGGCCCGGTATCGTTTGGAGGCGCGAGCCAACGCGCAACGCGCCAGCTGATAACTCACAAACAAAGGGGCAGCGCCGTGAGCTGACTTCGCGCAACAGCACTTTCTACCCGAACGTCCACTAGAATGCGCCAGCTGAGAATCCCGTCGTCCCCTCGTCGCGACTCGCGCGTACGGTACGGGGCGCCCCGTATGCGTATGCACAATACATACATACGTCTCTCTAAAGGCACGCGCGCTCGCGCGCGCGTAAGCGCATACACACACATGCACGTACGAATACGTACACGTATATACATACATTCACGTCCCTGTGTGTATATTTACGTGCGCATACGTATGTGCACGCCCGTGTGGCCGTATACATGCCTAACATCCGCCCGATGACACTTGGCACGGGTCGCGGCGATAGAGGAGTACGCTGAAGATAGGTGCGAGAGAAGAGACGAGGTGGACGGAGAAAGAGGAAAGAGGGGGAGGAGGACTGACAACGGTGCCTGTGTTTTCACTGCCGCGTTGCGTGTGTGGACGATCAGCACTACCCAGCACTACTAGACTCGCTATCACGCTCTCTCTCTCTGTCACACTCACAGGTTTCCCACAGGGGCGGAGGGGGCGCACGGTCGGCGGCGGGGTGGGAGCGGGCTGATCGGACAACGAACAATACCGAAACGCGAATGGAGAACGAGCAGGCGGCCACGGCGGCGTGAAACGGGTCGGCCGGAGCGATGACGCGACGGTTTGAACGGTGACTGCGACGACGGACGATTCGCGGACGTTTACGCGGTGACGAAACGTTTGAACGAGCGCACGAACGACCAAGCGAGCGACAGCTTGGCACCTCCGCGCTTCGCGAGCACTCGCACGCATTTATCGATGTCAAACGCTCACCTCGGCGGCAGCAGCGCTCCGGCGCGGCGACGGTGCGCGCGCGCTTACGGCCGCGGGGATTGGCCGGAGCGGCGCGGCTGCCGCCGCGCCCGGCCAATCGACGCCCGCGTAACAAGCGTCGCCGCGATAGTCGCGTGCCGCCACCAACACCCGCCGGCTGTCACGTGAATCTCATGCCCGAAAACAAAACAAACAGCTGGCCGCCCAGCGTCGCCGCTGTCGTCGTCGTCGTCTTTCCAGCGGGCCGAGCGCAGCTGAACCGAGCTGAACGGAGCCGAGCGCGGCCGATCGCGCCCGATTCCGTTCTTTCAGCGCGTCGAATCGAGGGATGTATTTAAATATGAATATTTGAGAATTATTGAAGATTTAGAAATTATGTAATTGGCGTATATGCGGGATCTCATTGTTGTCTTACGCAGGTATTTAAATAATTTATAATTCTGTGAAATGCATAAATTAATGTATTCCGAACTTTTATTGTATAATAGAAAGAGGACTGAAATAATGCTCGTAAGATTTCTTGAATAACTTCAAAATTTTCTTCATTTTTTCGGCTACACTTCTTTGTTTTCTACGTTTAAAACGATTTATCATCATCGATGATACTCATATAACTCTGAGAAAAGTTTTGTCAAGTAAGAGCTCGATTAGAAATAATTAAAAAATCTGTATATCTATCGATGCGATAATGGGTCAATCGAAAAAAAGACAAATATATTATGCAGATTGAAATAGTCACGAATCTTACTCGATAGAAGCGATTCGAGAGATAAATAAGAAAGCAATATAGGTATATGACTCGAGAAAATATTTCCAAAAGACGAAAAAGTTGTATAGGTAGTTTCATGGAAATGTAACAATTTTATTTATTAAGCCAAATATAAACCTAATTATTTTTTTTTTTTTCGCGAAATTATTTCACATTCGCGATACTGGCTTGATGCCCAAAATATCCAACGCGTTCTCAAAGACAACTTGCAACGCACGCAGCATGTATAATCTTGCAACCATCTTGGGGATCAAATGATCACCTCCTTCCTGAAAATCACAATTTGATGTAAAAATACATAAAGTATAGGTAAAGTATAAAGTTTTTTTCCTTACCGTTAAAATTCTGACTTTTCGATAGTAAACACTGAATTTTTGGCATAATCGTGATAAGAACAGGCATACGACTTGCGGAGAAATATAAAAACTTAGCTCGCACTTCAGGCAATTATTTATCATTTGTGGATATCCAAAGATAAAATTATATATGAGCTCCCATTCTTCCTGCAAATGAATCAATTTTTCTTTTAAAAAATATCAAAATTCAAACAATTGATAAACAGCCAAAATTTTTTAAAAGTACGGATTTATTAAATTAAGACTATAAAAGTGTGCAATTTTCTCAAAGTATAAAAATCGCAAAATTGAAAAAGTATAGAGTAATCTGTTCAAAAGATTCAGAAAGACCATGCTTACTTCTTCTTGCAACTGTGAGAAATCTACATATTTTATATCTGGCAAACTAGGATAATCCCCACGCGATACCTTCTCATTATGTTTTGTTATAATTGTCGCTATCCTGGCAGTGTTGTACAATGCAAATGACGCACCTATGACAATTACATCATTTTTACTTGCAATTTCTTATTTGTTGTGTGTCGTGCATATATTTGTCAAATAAAATTTATACTGATTGTAAGATTAAACATTTTTGGAATAATAATTTAATAAAGATTTTATAATTTAATTATAAAATCATTTTTAATCAAACGGAAATAATAATAGGAATACGTATCAGAAAAAATTCACTTAATAATCTTTAATTTACTGATATGAAATATACCTCTGGTATTTGTAATGCTTCTGTTGTCTTCAAAATTATTATTCCCGATAATAACTGATCGACTTGGCTTCACAGCCATTAATTCGAAAATGACAATAGCATTAGCTAAGTTGCGTAGGAAGGAATCTTTTGCATTGTCACCCTCAATAATCTTATGCTCACTCAATTCAGCCAGTTGGTTCATCTTGCACTTTATATATTGCTCCCACGTAAGACATGTCTCTTTTAAATTTGTTTGGGAATTCTTCACAACGCCGCAGACATACTTCTCGTATCCTTCATCGACTGATCCCTCTGATTTGCTAGTGAACATATATCTGCCAGTGCAATTTTCCTCAGTTGACAAAGTATGTCCGTGTAGACTCAATGCCTTTGCAGCAATGTTTCTCATTAGACGCAACCTTTGAGTAGTAAGATCCGACTGTTCATCAGGCTGATACTTCAACGTAAATGCTTTACCAGTCGATTTAGCCTTTCCGAACGTCATCCCACACTCGATAGCCATTGTTATACTGTTTGCAACGATATCTCCTCGATTCAAGAACAAGCAGATCCTTTCCTTTTGCAACATGCATCTTTGTATCCTTATTGGCCAGCTGCTGCTCTTTGATATTAGCTGTTCGAAGATCTGCTAAGATATAGAAATTTTGTAATAATAAATATATGATATAATGCTTGATTATCAGATTTATTTAGCAACATTTGATATAGATTTTCGAAATTTAACATTTTATATGTGGTAACATATGTAATTGTATTTTAAGCGCAGAAAATGTATGGAAGTGTCATTATCATGAATCTATTAAGTTAGAATAAGCCAGTTCTAATCAATATTGACAATATCTGTTTACCTCTTCAGCCACATCCGCATCTGTATTGCCTTTCGTTGCGCCATGTGCGTGTGCAAGATGTTGCAGGATATTTGTGCAACTCTTGGAGCAAGCCACGAGATCTCTCCATGCTTTGAAATTGCACAGGAAATACAACTCTCCATTTGCCGACAGATTCTCGCAATTTACCTTGATTACCGAAGAATTTTTATGCGTATTTCCAGTAAAATGGGAGAGAATGTTGTCGATAATAGATCTGGTGCAGAAACCAGTCCAAGTTTCCATTGACACCGATATATGCTAATCGGCAGCAAGTGACACTTGCTATCATATGAGATTCTATATTCTATTCCTCGTCATTACATTACTTTGCACTTTCTGCTCTCAAAATGAGATAATTAAATAATTAAGCGTTGGAGAGAAGAAGAGAAAAGATGAAAAGTGCAAGAAGTGCAACTGCAAAGAATACACGTGTCGCTGTCATACATATGTTTGTTGACTGTACTATATTGCACTTTGTGCACTGTGAAATAAGTATAATTAAATATTGAAAAAAAAATAGGAAGTAAAATAATAAGAATGCTGAAAATCTTAATAAAATCAACAATCTTAAGGTCTGCTTGTTTTAACCGCACTTTCTGCGTTTGAAGTGAAATAGGTTATGTTTACACTTGGGAGATTGAAAAAAAAAGAGAAAAATGCGACAAATCTCATATGTTTTTCTTTTTCACTCGAAAATTCAAGAAGATAGTAAGTACCTTTTATTAACTTAGCAGACATCTTGATAAGGTATATCTCTTGAATAACCTAAATTAATATTTTAAGATTTTGTTTATCAGGGTTTGAATAAAGCAGTCAAAATATTCTTGATTCTTGATAATAATAGTTTAATTAAATGTATCTTGCGTCATACTTAATTAGAGATTTATGTATTATCTTACAAAGTCATCACAAAAAGTATTTACTACTTAAAGTACAAGTAGTTATATGATTTTGATATATTAATATCTATATAAATTATTCAAGTACTTATTGTGCCATTCTATCTAACAAATATGTAGAAGTTTGTTAAACAGAATGATGGTACTTGACGTATGCTATGGCTGCAAGATCTTTGCAAAATTCCTCCGTCACTACAGCGCTTTCATATAGAATGTTCTCTTTCTCCCTAAAACACACACATCAAAGAACAGTTAATTAAGATATAATATATATATATATATATAACGTGTAATTGTGTAAATTGTTTAAAAAAAATAACTTTTTTGGATTTTAAGCTTCATGAATATAAACCAGATAATAAAACATTATCGCACAGTTTTAAAAAGGAGTTTATACTTTGACAGAGTTTTAGCTTGATGATTAATTATGACCATATTTAGTGCAAGAAAAAAAAAAAAAAAATTAATCTGTGGCAAAATGGATCACTCACTCTTCTTGAGAACAGCTACTCAGCAATCTTTGCCTCGTCTCCGCTAGCATTATCTTATTCTCCGGTGTCTTTGGTATTTCGCTAACGAGCTGCTTGACAACCTTCTGTAAGCACGAGAACAGACTCTTCGTGCCGGGTATCAGAGGTAGCAGAGGATTCAGCAGAAACTCGTGCAGGTACGGGTGCGGGAGTAGCGCCAATCTGGAGATCAATCCTGTGATCTCTAAGTTGACTTCATACGTCTGTTTCGGCATGTTGCTGATCTTGTCGAAGAGCATGCTCAGGAACGGTCCCATGTAAAATCGGCCCGAGCAATGATCGGCCTCCGGTCGCGAGTCCGAACTCGCGGTGTCGTCTACCATTACCGCTTCCAACGGCCATGCCATCAGAGCGCAGTCGGAAAGCACCGAGGTGTACTGCTGTTCCCAAGCTGGCATGTACTTCTCGTAGTTATTCACGTCCGGGTCTGTTTGCAAGTAACGTGGCATCAACGACAGGAAACTGAAACAAAGATCATTTCGTTGTGTCATTTTCGCATTTTCTTGCTGTTTATCTAAATTTCCTAAAGATAAAAAGCGGCACATCTCTTTGCATTTAGACTCGAGCAATTAATGCACACTTATTTATGAAAAAAGATCTGTTTATTAATTCAACATTCTTAATTAATCACACTTTACCAATTGATAACTCGGTGAATATTACTCGGTGCTAAAGTACGGCTGTGGTTTTGCTCATAGGAAAGGTCCAGAGATCCTTTCTTCTCCTTCTCTCTTTCATCCTCCTCATCGCTCCACGAAGCGATAGCACTATCGGCAGCGGTGTTATCGTAATACGCTCGTGTGGAAAGATAGATCAGTAAGAGGCAATGCAATATGTGCTCATTTCTTTTTTCTATCGCCTCTTCGAACAATTTCAACGTCTCTACCGTGAGATCGTTACTGTCCGTGAAGCAATTATCTATCAGTCTATGCAATACCGGTGACGTCCACACGTTTGGTATTTCCGAATCCCTGTCTTGCCCGACCAACCAGTAACTCACCTCTGAAAAATCGTTAAAGTTTCAGATATATGTATAGGGTGAATCAATAATATATATTTTCGAAAATTTCGAAACTTGAAATACAAAAATCTCTTAAGTTAAAAAATAGTTTTAGCTGACAATTGTGTTGCAAACTGCTTTTAGATGAACATATTAAAACTTGCGGAAAGACTTTCTAAAGATTTTAATATTTTGTTTGATGGTTTTTTAAGATTATCGCGCTCATACCTGTGCACAATATGGAGGAGGTAGTTTCCTTCAAGCACTTGGCGACAAGGGCTGTGATAAGTACGACGTGGTGATCGGCCAAGGCGGGCGTCACTATCCTCTCGAAGAACATCACTCGAATGGTCCTCGCCAGCGTCTCGGAGAGTTCCATCTGGGCTTCTCTGATCAGCTGGTCACAGTAGTCGTACCACATGAAGAACGCCGCCACTTGCCGGCAACCGGGGAACTTCTTTTCCTGGGTCCACAGCGGCGAGTCCAGGCCCCACGTGACGTCCACGTTGTAGATATCCAGGTGGTCCACGTGCGCCGGTATGGCGTTGAACAGGTTCTCCAGACGTGTCGAGACTATCGTTGGTAGCTCGCTCCTGGCCACCGTTTGCGCGAACGAGGGATCATCCAGGGATGCCAGGACCATTATTCCCTCGCACGCTCGTATTCTCACGGTGTTGTCCTAGAAACGGGGAACAGGCAAGGAGCAATTGATTATTACGTTCATGTTATGGTTATAATTAGCTAATTCTGTCGTTCTCAAACTCAGCAAACACCATATAACATATGTATTATATTAAATTTAAATTGTTGAGTGGAATATTTCTCACTCAACAATTTAAATTCAATATAATATGTTATTATTATAACATTGACGCAATGTTAGTTGGTGTTTGCTGGGTTAATTGTTAACAAAAAGAATGCAGCATTCTTTACCGCGCTATTTAAGTAGCTCATCAGGGAGTCCAGTAAGAGACATTTAGACTTTTCCGGCATCTTCGGCGACTTTAAACTCTGACTATCACCCGCCACGTAGCTCGCGTCGTCGTAGACACTGCAATCGGTATCCAACCGCAGGTCCCGCAAGTTTTGCAAATGTTCGTCGATTTTATTCCCCGAGAAGTCTCCCACGTCCTTCACCTCCCACTGCCCGTTGCTCTTCGTGTCCAACGAGGGCGAGTCGCAAACGGACTTTTGGGCCAGGGGACTCGACGAGATGCTCTCCTCCCTCGAGGACACGGACTCGTTCGATCTCCTGGACAAACGTCCGGGATCTGACGTCGTCTTGAAAACATGATTCGTACGCGGCAGTCTCCGGCGTTCCTTGTCAAAGAGATTCGGGCTGATCAGCGTGATCGCCTGGGTGTCCAAGGGCTCGAACAAAGGATTGGAATTGTTCCTCTTCCTAGTCGGGACATACGTCACCCTCTGGATCTCCGTCCTCTCGTTATCTTTCTTGGCAGGATTGTTGACCGCTTGTACAACTGGCGCGTCATTGATGATGTTGGTCACGTGAGGGTATTTGCACACCAGGAAGCAGATCGTTAACAAAAACTGCACCTATAAAAGGAGCAGATATTTCTTTAGCAAATGTTAATATTCGCAATGGATCGGTGTAAACAATTTCGATATTACTATACGTTAAAAAATCGATATTTTTATATTAATTCTTACAAGAAAATGTTTAAAACTATTTGTGAATTATTAATTCATGCGATTTTGGTATCAATATATGAACTCGAGATACATTATTGATCATTTCAAATTTGAGGTATACTTAATTAACAATAACGACTGATTAGATCATCGTAATAAATTTCGATGAGGACAGTGCAGAAAAATTTGTCAAAGAATAGGTATTAATTTTATTTGCCGAAAATAGTTTCTCCGAATCTGCAAATTATTATGAATAAATTTTTATCTTGTCATCAAGGCAGTGATATTTTTGCTATCAACGCAAAGTATGTTGAGAATAGATTATCTTTCTTTAGCGAAAGATTCATATTTCTACAAGCAAGGCGAAAAAGATTCACGAGGAGGAAAGGAAGAGAAATAAAAATGCCTTTTTTTTTTGTTTGAGAGATTGGACAAAAAACGTTATTCGAAAATTAAAATTTTTTCCACTAATTTATGATTAATACTCCTGCAATTGCCATATTTCAGGAAATTATTGGTAAATTATTTATGCACGAGAGGAAGAGATAATTTATGAATATTACATTATCAAAATTATGTATAAATAATTTATGAATAATAATGATAATTTAATGAATAATTATTTCTCTCGTGCAAAAAAGCGCAATTATAATATACATGCGTAAATAACATAGTATGAAGTTATTGTAAGAAATAACCGTTTCTTGATTTACAAGTCTAAATATTGTCTTGCTTTGTAGAAATATTCTATATTTCAAGATTCTTTCCTAAAATATTAATAAGTACATTTATATATCTGTACATTTATTTATTTATTTATAAAATAATTTCTTCATCAAAGTTTCTCTATTTTACAGGCAAAGCAAGCTTCGCAATCTGAAAATTGAATAATTGGCCCCGGCAATAAAGCTCGGGCGTTTTCATATAAAACATACAGCTGCGGCAGCGACGGTTTTGCTGCAACAGCGAAAATTACATCTTGAAATCGCGCTTAAACACGATCGGTGGCGTGATACCGAGCGCGGCCGAGGCTAAACGAGATTAACCGAAACCCGAACCGTCCAATGTCCATTCGAAGCGCAACGTCTTGCGTCGTGGTGATGTTCGCGTGCCTTGTAACTCGCGATTTTTCCAGATTTTTGTAAGACAAAGACAATCGTCGTTCGAGTTTGTCGCCGAGATGTTTGCCGTGGGACGCTATCGAGAAGAACAACGAGTACCTAGCCAGCAGGTATGTACGTGAGTACATCGAGACATCTCGGAATCGCAAGTTTAATTGCCGCAGTCGTGCGACGCACGGCGAAACAGAGAGGGAAAGTCAGCTGAAACTACTGCTGAGAAAGTATCATTTCGGAATGTATTTCATTTTACATCAGTTAACGTGCACGCGTCGGTTCAAGGTGAACAATCGTGAAGAACAGCAATCGGGAAATGGATCGCCGAATCGCATTCCTTTCCAGAGGAAACGAACGATGCCCCGACATTTTGAAACCGACGCGGTACGCGCGCGCGCGTCGATCGGCGGCGTGAAACCCGAGCGTGGCCGAGGAGGCGCGGGACCGGCCGAGCGCGCATTCGAAGCGTACCGTTTCGCGCCGGCGGACGTGCGGTTACTGCGCGGGTGTACGGTGTCGTCGTGCGATTCCGCGATCTTTTGCGTGCGGAGCAAGAGAGATTGCAGAACGATCCGACCCGCGATCATCTCCGGGACCGTTTTCTGTCGCTGGGTGCTATCGAGAAATCGGGGCCGAGTCATATCGCTCGACATATGCATCGTGAATACGTTTCGAAATCGCTGGGTTAGCTTCGGCCACCGTAGGCTTCGCCCGGGCAGCGAGCGGCGACGCGACGCGACGCGAAGGAAAGTGAAGTTAACCGAAGACCACGGCTCTCGGAACTTTGCGTTGAGGTTCAATCGAACGGGTACGGTTGAACGCGCGAGAAGAGAATCTCGGGGGAGTGTCGTTAGTGTGTTTGTGAGAGATCGTGAAAAGGACTGTGAACGATCGCACAGTTATATTGTGACGATTGTGAGTGTACGCCAATTCTGGAAAGTGTATGCTGCTTGGCTACCGCATCTCTCGACGACGAGGAGAATACATAACGAAACCAGAACCGGGATGCGACGGACCCATTGAGCTGCTTGCAGATTACGTAAGTAGTTGTATAAATTTTTCAAATCAGCTGTAAGTAAATGATCGTCGAGCGCGGCTCGATCGCCGATCTAGAATCTAATTACGCATCGATTGGATGGCGACGATTAAGGAAGTAAATCGGAAAATTGTAGAATTCTGCAAATGTACGAAAAAGACTGTAGAATGATCAATTAATGCCCACATGTAGATTAACTTTAATATCGAGGTTAGTTTTTTTCCGAGGTTCTTTCGAAGAACTTTCTGAACTAGTGCACACTAGTGTAATAAAGTTAGAGTGAGACAAGTATACTTCGTTTCACTCTGACTTATTGCACCAATGTGCACTATTCAGGAAGCAGGAAGTTTCTTCGAAAATGAACAGACGGTCGGTTTAACTTCTTTTCTTATCTTTTTCTAGTTCTACGCGAATTAGAAGATAAAAAATAAGTTAAACCGAGAGTCGAGACTAAAGTCTAAGAATTAGGAAAAGATAAAAAGTAAGTCAAACCGAGATTAAAGTTAATCTACATTGGTGCGTTTGACTTAAGATTATCAATAATTCTCGACCTAATTGTTGATATGTAATTTACGACCTTCTGACTAAACGACAGTTGCCCGAGACTTTTCCTACTCGTTTTAACTTATTTTGAAAATCTCGTCAAATTACTCTTGAAAATAAATTACGTTTTATTTCGATTCATATAATAAGAAAATAATAATAATTTTTAAAAAAGTTATTAGGCAAAGAGAAATAAAAGTTTTCTATTCTTATTTTTCTAGAAAAAGTTTTTTCCTTAATTAAAATTCAAGCAATCTATTTTACGAAGTTTCGCAATTGACAATGTTTTGACGTGTAAAATTATTAATTATACAAAATAGGGAAAGTCTCCTTAGGTAACTGTGACTCTCTCGCAATCGTGTAGGTGCCTCGTTTTGTTGGCGAATTTCGGATAAACTTGAAATATCTCATACAGTCGTAATAAATCGTCGTGATCGTGTCGTGAATCGATTCCACCGTTAGTCATACGCATACCTCCTCGGCCTCGATCGGCGACGGTGGGTTGCCGTTGCAGAGTGCGACTAATCGTTGTATCGGCGCGTAGATGGACGCGTGATGCAACAGGGGATATTTTGACCTGCCCAGTAGTTTTCGCAGAAAGGCGAGGCAGACCGTTCGCATGCCAGGTGGCGTCTCCGCGCCGGCCAGAGTCGCCAGAAGGTCCAGGAGTTTGTGCTGCAAAAGGTACTCTAGGCAAGGCCCCGGCTCATTCCCCTCCTTTTCCTCTTGCAACAGAATATCCAGCAGCACGTCCAGATGTCGGGGTATGTTGGTGTTTTGCACCGGCACCTTGCAATCGGTCAGATGACTCACATAGAAGTTCATCAGTTGTTTCCAGTGGTAGGTGAAGTCCTGCAACGGTGTCGCCGGCGGGGCTATCTGGAAACAGGAGCGAATATTTTGTATCGAGATATACGGAAAAACGTAATTTACTTTCGAGAGTAATTTCACGAGATTTTCAAAACAAGTTAAAGGGAAAACTATCTCGGGCGATAATTTTGAGATTCCTACATACAAGAAAAGACTATTCTTGATTAAAAAATATCTTTAGTTTCAACGTGGAAATCTTGGAAATAAGATTATATTGTGTTATTATATTAAACGTTATATTAAACGAAGAAAACTCGCTTGAATGAAGCATTTATATAGTTCAACGAAGAAAAAAATGTTGAAATAAAACGTTGAAATTCTTATAAGAAGATTATAGTTGTTTCGTAAGCAAGATTATCGATAACCATGCTTATATACGAAACAACTATAATCTTCTTACAAGAATTTCAACATTTTATTTCATTTTTTCTTGGTTGAATTATATAAATGATTTATTCAAGCAAGTTTTCTTCTTTTAAAGATATTTTTAAATTAAGAATATTCTTTTTTTTTCTGTGTACGTTTAGTCAGAAGGTCGGAAATTATATATCAACAATTAGGTAGAGAATTATTGATAATTTTAAGTCTCGAACACACATTAAAAAAGGCTGTCAAAATATAAATCACAATTACGAATTTAATTCTTATATAAACGCGTCAATTTGACCAAAACATTTTTTAAATCTTAATTGTATTTTTTATTATATAAAAGAACGGAAGTGATTAGACCCACGTAAAAGGAGCATTTTTAAGTTGAATTGCACCTGTAGTTAAACGTTATCGTCGGTAACTCCGAATCAATTTACGTCGACCGACGTTTTCAAACGGAAAACAATGAATTCTGCAAGCAATATTTCATATTTATCTTACCTTTATTCTATCGATTTATCGTATATTTTTGTCATCCATTTATTTTTGTGTATTTTCTTTTATTTTTATTGTATAAGTTTATGGGTCACTGGTGGAGTTTGAAAAATGAAAAGGTGTCGATCGATTTTCTGAAAGGTATTTCAACTGAAAAATTTGAATATAGCATATTCTCCAATTGCGAAAACATCGCAGGGATAAATGTACAAAATATGCGGGAGAATACCGTTTTAAAGGCGAACGTTAATCTGACGTACAGTCCTACGTTCGAGTTTAAATGAATTCTGTCTATGGACTGTACTGTCAGTCCACATATATATGCTGCCCTGATAACAATTTAACGCGGAAATATATTACGATAAGCGTATGGCCTGATTATTAAACACTTCCTTTCCGTCAATCTATCGTGTTCGATCAGTTTTTCCCACCGAGAGATCGCAAAATCGGGCGCGACGCGTGTCAAATGCCGCACGTAACACGCAAGTACGCAACCCGTGTCAAGGTTCCTCACTCGTTGGGGGAATGGGAATTTAATTAACATATTCGTTATCGCGGAGCGCAAGGACGGACGGAGCGGAACTGCGCGATTCGCGCAGCAGACGCCGTCGCCGTCGCCACCACCGACCGATTATCACTCACCACGTCAATGGCATTCTTCAGGGCGGTCTGAATGCCGCTGATCATGTTAACTCGCTCGCGGGGGATACACTCGCGCGTACACAACACCCTTGCTCTCATCCGCGGACTCGCGTGACGTTCCCGCGTAGCAGTGACGTCCAGTCGCGCCTCATCGTGCGGCGGAACGGATTTTTCCCCGACAGCGACAGCCCGACAGCGGCTTTCCGCGACCCGCGACTTTGACGTGTCCCCTTCCCCCCACGATGACGATCGAAGGTGCACCAGGTGGCGACACCGGGGCTCACGTGCGCGCCTGTGCGAGGGGTACACCCGGCGACGTAAACACTGAACACACACGGCGGAAAATTGTGACGGTACGACCAAGCGCGTTAATGTAGGGGTTCTCTATCTTTCTTATCAGGAAGGCCACATTAAAATCTTTCTAATAATTGGGGGTCCGGATAAGCTTTATTTTTGAAAATAATATAAAGACAATATCTTTATTTAATCCTTCCTGGTCACACGGGGTCCAAAAGACCCCACAAATAGTGTTAAGGTTTCTGACATTGCCCTTAACGCGTCACTTTCGCGATTTTTTTTAGTATGTTAAAATTAAAATAATAACAAAACCGATCTTCTTATATGTTTTACAATGTTTAAAGTATGTTCAGGAATTTTTGTGATCCAATAGAACAAAAACTGTAAATAAGAGGTGTGACCACGAAGGGTTAAAAAATTTTTTATATTATAAAAAATCGACGCAGCGTAGACCAAGCCGAAGAACACGGTATCTTCTCGTTTAAAGAATTAATTTTTCCAAAATGTAATTTTTCACATGCAGCAATTCAATAGCAATAAAAAGACATGTGTATTTATTTGTATGATAATTTATTCTCAACAGCAACGTGTACGTAACAACGTCAATAATGTTCTAAGTGTAAAAAAGTCACTAGTTCGAGGGCGATATTGATGACGTACGCGTGTATGTACTCGCTCACTCACACTCGCTTTTCCTCTCTCTTCCGCTTTTCCATAAATAATTTCCAGTGACGTCTCACGGCAGTAGAGAGAAATCTTTCTCTCAAAATATCGTTGTTACACATCTTACATTTTACTTTCTATTAAAATTTTATTTCTTTCCTCAGAGAAAGAAAATATTTTTCAAATATCCTCTCTAAAAATCTCTGGTCTATGTAATCTTAGTACGGATAATGGAATAATATTTTTGCTTATAGTAATATATTATATCTATAAATCTATCGATTAATACAAATTTATCTTCATTAAAATCGAGGAAGAAATATAATATTGGAAGTATTAAATAGGAAAATTATTTTAACTCGTGTCACGCTTCATTAGCTTTTAACTTTAATTATACTTTAATGAGTACTCACCGACTTGAGTGCTCGCAGTCGTCGCAGCATAGCGACGAAAAAAGT
The DNA here is from genome assembly GCA_035220615.1 of Leptothorax acervorum. Taxonomy (NCBI): domain Eukaryota; kingdom Metazoa; phylum Arthropoda; class Insecta; order Hymenoptera; family Formicidae; genus Leptothorax; species Leptothorax acervorum. The sequence goes on along the minus strand of JASTWQ010000253.1, from coordinate 154,218 downwards.
TTGTGAAATTTATAAGAATTGCCGGATTTCAGAATTTCGAAATGTACCTACACGGTGTCGTTGAAAACAATCGCACTAAAAAACCAGCGCCACTCGCGAACTTTATCATTTATCTCATTAGGCCTTATCGCGATAAATGATAAGGAGACACACTCGATTAATAGCCGGCAATATTCTCCGAATGCTTTATCTCGCATACACAATCAGAGATATGTAATAGCTTAATAATATGATATACAAGGCGTAAATAAATAAAAGATAACTAATATAGGATGGAATAAATTTAATCTTTAAATAAAATTTTTTATGATTTATTTCAAACTTTCCAACATTGAGCTTTTCAATTTTGCGTATTTTTGTAGCTATGGTTCAAGATAAAATTTTATTTTAATTTATTTAAAATTAAGTGAACAATATAATGCCGCGGTCCATAGTACTTTTTTCTCGAAATTTAATTTTTCATACGTATGCCATTTTCGATCGATAATTATAAAGAAAGCTCGATATTTTCTTTGAGAAAGAATCGTTTTTAAATCAATAGAAAATTCGAAGCAAAAACGATATTCGGTGATTTGGGGACGTATGTATCGTATAATAAAATGAAAGGACCAACTGAAACAGTACAGAATATCGATGGAAAACTTTGTTTATTCTCGAATCTGTGTTAATTTCTTGCTGTTTTATCGCTATGATCTATTTATCGATTTAATTCGTTTACACTCATCAATATTTTTATTAACAATCAACAATTGACAACACGGCCACTCGACATTTCTTTTTGCCGGTTCAATATATCCGGCGATTTTCTCATTTTTATTCTCAAATACATCTAACGCTCTCTCGCTAATTTTTCTCGCAGAATCACGGCATAATTAACCGCTCACACTAACGAAAATTAGCTAATTAGCGATCACGCTAATTAGCGGTCGTCGTACTGGACCGCCGCAGGAAGGATATCTGCATCCTTGATTTTCCGGTTTCTTTGCAAGAACATTAACTAAGTAATCGCCATTCTCTAATCTGCTAAGTTACTGTATTTTTGTGCTCTATGTACAAGAAATATTCATCGCGTAATTTTTTTTTTGGATTCCGTTCATTTCTTTTAAACTGCACTCTCAAAACAAGGCGGGTAACACGTGCCAATGTATTACTTTAAAATCTTGTTGTTTTTTTTTTTTTTTTTATAAAAAACGGACCCGTAATCTATATCTCTTTGACATTTGAATACGTCTAAGGGCCCTTTTTCTAACAGACTTTGAAGAAGCCGCAAAAGATCTAAAACTGTCTTAAAAAAACGAAGAAGACGGAGCGTAAAAAGTGCAGCTGAAACGAACATAAGAAAGATCTCCAAATTTCTTTCTCCATACTCGGTCGCTCTCACTCGTTCGTCATTCACTCACTCGATCAGTTCTCTTTCATACCGTCGTTCGATTTTTATAGTACATGTAATTGAATTGCAGCTAGCTCGCTACCGGCAACCGCGTCTTCACCGCCTCTGCGACGCCACTGCGGCGACCAGTGCGGCACCGCGGCCGCTGCCGTCCTCCGAGAGCATCAAGTCGAACTGCAACAAACAAATCGGTGGAATCAGTACATAGAAAAAAAAAAGAATATTCCTTATTTAAAATATCTAGTTTGAACCTGGAAATCTTGAAATAAGATTATATTGCGTTAAACGAAGAAAACTTGCTTGAATAAAGTCATTTTATATAGATATGTATAGTTCTTATTTAAAATATCTTTAGTATGAACGTGGAAATCTTGAAATAAGATTAAATTGCGTTAAACGAAGAAAACTTGCTTGAATGAAGTCATTTTATATGTACTTACTTATAGTTTAACCAAGAAAAAATAATGTAATATTGAAATTTAAGATCATCAAATTCTTATAAGATCATAGATTGCCTGATGTGTATATAAACAATGAACGCGTTAATTTGAGTACAAGTTTTGATTTGACTTCTTTTTTTTTCTATGTAAGAATAAACATTATTCTGTTTTTCGTATAGCGTCGTTTCACTCGTTATCTCACCCGAAAAGGTTTGTTTCCTTGAACAAACGCAACTTCCGTTATATATTACTCCTAATTAGCTTTTGGATTAAAATCTCGTGCTTCAATTTTGCTTCATTTAACGCTTTGGAATGTGAGTGTTGCGTATAGGATTAATTGCGCTGGTTTGCTCCCGTAATACTCTTCTATTTTCTGCATCGTCGTTCTCACCTTGTAGTTCTGAAGCTCACTGATCTTCGCCTTCATGAGATCGTGGAAGTGCGGGTGGAATCGGTATACCGATCCGTCGATGCCCACCGTGACGTTGTTCTCCCCCATTTTGTTCAACAACGCCGCTATCCCCGCGCTCGACAGATGTGCCGCTCTCCTCGACACCACCGAGCATACGTATCTCACATTCTCGCAGTCCTGATCGCTCACATTCCGCATTCCTAGCTCGGCCAATACTTCCCGGCAATTTGTGTACCTTCCCTTCGGATCGCTGAAATACAGATGCGATATTTTCAATCGTTAATTCCTCCAGATTTTCCGTAGCTTAATCCTGAATCACACGGGGCGAGTAATTGGTCAACATTTTTTTTATTTTATCATCGATAAGTGATGTTTCTATATAACGATTAATTTTATTAGACAAGCGAACACGATTAAGAAACGGCTCCATCACGTAATCCAACGTAAAAACGTAGCTTTTATGGGAAGTCTGGGGAGATCTTTAACTATATATATGTATATGATTAAAATCAATCGATACTTACTTTTCGATCTCGGAGACATATTTCGTGAAGAACTTGCCGCGTTTTCTGAGATCGGGGGGACATTTGCCGCCGAAGAGAAGGCCGGCGTTTACCAGCTTCTCGAGAACCAGCCTCGTCAGTTCACCCATATACATTCCGGAGATCATTTTCTCAAACAGCTGCTTGGTAGGGTTGATAGAGTTTTCGTCTATGGCACGATCGAACTCGGTTACCACGAAGTCTAATGTGCCGCGTTCGCCAAACGCGCCCCATTCCGTGTTGATGAGCATATGAGGCTTGTGCTCGGCATAGTTACCCGGAATCGCGCACTCTACGTTCTTTGTCTTTTCGACGTAACAGGCGTTGCTTCCAGTACCTGCGATTGTGAGCTTTATGTATCTCAAATTTATAGAAAAATGAACATCTATATAATGCATTTAACAAATTTTTTTATTTGAAAATAGAACTAGCGATAACATTTACGCCGAGAGTTGTAATTTTATTCGGCAATATTATTACTTTATTATATGGTTTATTATCTGGCATTTAATCTCGCAAATTTATTTGAGTTCGTATACAATTTATTCATTTAAATTAATTGATGTTTATATTGCCACGATAATAATTTATTATATGCAAAATTTCTTCAAAAAAATAAATGTATACGTACCGACGATTAAGCCGATTCGACAGTTTCGATTCTTCCAAGCGCATGACATTAAAGTGCCGGTGGTGTCATTTAAGATTGCGCATACGTCGATTTTAACGTCCTGTGGGAAATATGGAATGATTATATTCATTGTCGGCCTTTTTTTTCCTTTTATATCCTCCCCCCTTGTATAACATAAATATTAATGTTTTCAAACGTCTCTTACAACAATCGAGAATAACAATTGTTGAATAACAAAAGAGAGATTTAAAAAATTCAACACAATCGTTATACATATATCTCGTTATTACAATGTCTCGTTTATACGTCGTATTTGCTCACTGAAAAAAAATTATTATTTGCATGAAAATTGATTTCTACAAATTTAGTTTTCTTAATTCAAAGAAATATTAAATAGACTTGAGATAATATTTTAAATTCAGAAAAATGTTTTCTCAAATCTACCTAATACTTCTTTGAATTAAGGAAACTAAATTTATAGAAATCAATTTTCTTGCAAATAGTAAATTTTTTTTTAATGTGCTCATAATGTCGCACTTACTTTTCTTCTATTAATTGCGTCTTCGAGAAGGCCAACGACATCCTTATCGATCACGCCGCTACAATCGAAGCCCTTGGTCCACCTCACCAGGTGGCCCTCTGTCAACCCGTATTGGCTCAGGGGAAAGCTGAAGGTGAAGCCTAACGGTAGCACCTCGTTCTGCATGTTTAGGTCCTTTACGAACAATGCTAAACACTGAGCGATATGGTCGAACAGCTGGGTACCGGTTCCGAGCATCAAACTTTGGGGTATCGCATAGATCTTGCTTTTCATATCGAAATTCTGGCCATCCAGCGTGATCAGCAACACTCTAAAATTCGTACCGCCCAGGTCCAGCGCCAGGAAGTTACCCTTCTCTAAATAGAAAGATTGGCAACCGTTAATCGGGCAACAACTATCATCGAACCATCAGATGTGTTTTCCCATATCTCGAATTAATTGCATTTTCTTTCAAGATTTTTTTTTTAATTCTTCTTTATCGATATTCCTCTGTTTCTCAGATAACTTTTATTTTTCATATTAATTTTCTCAATAAGTTTAAATAAATGAAATAATTGAATTAATTTGAATTATTTTTGAATGAATAAATTGAGTAAATTTGAATTAATTTTGAATAAATAAGTTGAATTATAGTTTTTGATTTATTTTCGTATGTTTAAGTAAAGATAGAGAAATAATAATAAAACGCAATCTTGCGCGGTTCAATGAATTCTATCTTTTATCTTTTTTTTTTTTTTTCAGGATGTAATCTCTCTGAGCTTGCAAAGATACGCCTCTGGAATCATTTCCCGGATATATGCCGATAATAATCATCGCAATTTCATAATAAAGATAACATTACTATCATAAATAAATCTTACTAAAGTACAATTACACGCGCTTGATGAATTTTTACATTCCATTTTTTCGTGAAGAAGCTTTTGGGCAACACGAATTACACCCGATTCTTTGTACGTAAATTCTGCACATATTTTCCTCGTGACTCTATTAAAATTAGATCTATCAAAGTCTATTTAACGGCCGCGATTTACGGCCGTTACCATTCTTTTTCATTTACCGGTGCCGTTCGGCAGATCTTGCACGTAGGTAGTGAAGCACTTGACGATCGCGTCTTCGTGGGTTTCCCTCGACAGGCCCCTGTTGATCTCGTATGTGAGCTTTTGCATGAGCAGCCGGAGCTGATCATCGGATAGGACGAGGTCCTTGCAGGCATCTCGTATCTGCGAATAGAGAAACGAACGATGAGCCTCGTTATCGATCCGCGCGGCGCGGTGTTATTGGGTGACCTTGAGTCGTCCTTAGGCACCACGCGCGCCGCGCAACGCGGCCGCCGAACGTTGCGAGCATATTGCATAACTCTCTCGCTCTTACTCTGATGCGCATATTACGATATTACACCGGGAAAGATTTCGAACGTGAGAAACGATCAGTCCTTTCCCCATTGACCACCGACATCAAACGTCAGCGAGAAGTTCAACTCCCGGACCACCCGAATCGTGCTTCCTATATGAATTCTAAATTGAAATTCTCCTTCTCGATTGTATCAAACTGCGCGTCAACCCTTTATAGAAAAAATGATGGTTTCCCCCTTGCAGGAAAAATTTGTTTTGTGTGTGTGTGTGTCCATAAGTTAAGTTTTTTTTTCCAGTAATGTGACGTTTCTTTATAAATTTCTCATTGTTTCGCGAAAGTTTCAAGTCTTACAATTAATGCTCAAAGCGATGTAAGAGAGCTTGATCTTAAGTGCATTTTAATGTAGCGCACTCAAGATCAAATTTTCTTTTTTTTTTTTACACCGCTGCGAGCATTAAGGCTTGGAGTTTTTGAGAAACTATGAGGAATTTATAAATGGAAGGACATGTATTTAACTATATGCTCTAAAGCGTACATAAAAAAAATAGGAAGATAGAAATGAAAAATAACAGCTTGTTTAGACGTTATGATATCTCTCTTTGCATACTGTTTTGTAATAATTCCGTAGTGTATCCAGTAAAAATAGAAGATATATTTAATTGAACGGAAGGAGGGCATTTGCACCGATTGAGAGATATCATATTTCCCGCCAATTTTGTACGTTCTTTCTCCCACCGGGGAGCGTAATGAAACATCGATTTGTGACGTCACTGACACACCCGCCCGCCGACCAATAGAATTCATCATGAATGGATAACATAGTAGAATATGCGATAGCACGTACCGCATGCAAAAGTACCTACGTGGGTTAATACACGTGGCAGAGCGTATCGGAGGTTTAAATTCGCAGTCTTCTTGTCATTAATCAATTTATTTTTACAACTCATCGCACGATATCTATATAATGCGTATCACGGGCGAAAATAGAATATGTGATTGCAAAATATGATGTATATAAAGCGTTCGGTAATTTGTGATAAATATATTAAGTACCTTTAAATATATATACATATTCTATTAACTTATAAATATATATTTATAAATTATAAGAAATGTATTGGATATACTTATGTATTATCCATATATTATAAAATTTGATTAAATTGTGTCGAATTAAGTATACAATTGAAGACGTCTTAGAGAATAATGTACAACCGGCTCAACGGTCAGAGTTTCTCTCGATAATACCTATTTGCATTCTCACTTATCGTTTAGTCTCGTTTACGTAGCTAATTGCACGATTCAACTACTTTCAAAGCTGTTCGCGAAAAAAAAGCGAAGAGAATCGCGCATTGAAATTAACTGCCTTGTGACTGCCAACTCGTCTGACATCACTGATACACGCAGCTATACATTTAACCCTTAACTGCATTCCATTCTTGTCCTCCAGCCTATCTAGCCTGATTCCGTCATCTATTTCCCACTTCATAACATCATAACACATACGTATTATACTTGTTACTTCTCCTTGAAAATAAACACTAGCGACGCGTCGTGCCGATGAAGGAAGGAAAAGCAGTGTGTCAGTTAATTTTTACTTTTACACATTACTTTTTAATTAAATTATACTATCTAAGGCCCAGTTTTTTACAAACATCGGTAAACTTTTAACCTTACAATTAGTTTAACTCACTCTCCATCTCTTTCTAACCTCTCCTTTAGAAAGAGATGAAGAGTGAGTTAACCTAAGGTTAAAAATTAATTGACGTTTGTGGAGCTGGCCCGAACTCAATTAGATTGTTTGTCAGATAATTTTCGTGTAATACTAAATTATCATCCTCGTTCTTCCAGTTAACAGAATTCTGTTTGTTTATTGCGTTTTATCGCAGCAGCAGCCGCCACTAAATTATTTGCCTATTTCTTTATTACTCGCAAACGTTACAGTATGATATATGAGACGATTCTCAACGACTATGATTTAAACGACTCTGTTATTACGCTGTTGACATTTGGGAGAGACATGCGTTTCTTACGCGAGATCAATTCTGTCACGCAGCATCCCTTCGTGCACATGCGATTGTAGCTGTCGGCTAATAAACTTTCGTTCTCTTGAAACTTTTATTCATATTTTCATATCTATTCCTGCTTTTATAGAAAATAAAATAACGGATCCATAGTACAATACTGATTCCATGGAAAAATTTGAAGTTACATTGTTCTACTATCGCGCAGTACAAGTGATGTCATTTACTTTTTAATTGCCTCAATTAAGCTTAATTTCTCAAGTCACTTATGATATCGGAAATATCTACACGTTCGTTTGACCCTCTTTTAAAATATAAACAATGTAAGGAGTATGCATGTATGTTTGACTAAAAAATCGTCAATAAATTTTTCAGTCTTTCAACAATAAAATTATAAAATCACGATATCATTGGTCATCCTTCGATCTCTTTTATTATCATTTGAATTCTTTTAGAACTCGTTCTTCTTTTTGCTTTCATTCTCCGATTAGTTCTTTCTGATTTTTTAACCCTTTTAGTCTATTCGCTTATATCTAATATCGCTTCTAACCCTTTATAAATCGTGCAATCAAAATTTGAAGAAGAAGCGATTTATCATTCGACATAATCATACACAGACATTTCTCCTACCACTATAAATTTTCATTTTGGTGACTCTTCGAATATTTTTTTCAATATTTAATATTTAAATACTTTTAATATTTTTTTACTTGGCTACCACACTTTCAATAATAATTTTTTCTATCGCGACAAAATCGAGAATTATTTTACTATTGACCTATTGTTACACCTCATATTTTTTTAAATTTCTTTCCCTCTCAAGACTTGAATTTTTCGCATCCTGTGCTATAGGTCAGTGACCCATTCCTCTAATCTTGTCCTTTGAACTCTTGTATCTCACACTATTTTAATGTATACACAAATAATCAATAAATTACTTTGGTCCCCCCATAACCATAAATATCGCTCCCCTCTCTTTTTTCCTCTTTTCTCCACCTTTTAATGTTCTCTCCGACCTTGCTTTCTAACCTTGGCTCCAATTTTACAATCTATCCTGTCCTCGACATCCCTAATCTTCTCTCGATACATTTCAAATGCAGGCAACTCCAAGAAGTGCATGACAAAAATCCAACTTTAAATTAAATCTGATTTAAACGTCACGGGAATTCTAAGGACACTAAACAAACATAGGTACATAATATTTTGCTAATTATTTATATGATGAGACATGTGCGAAAATGTTTTCATTTTTTTTTTTTTTAACCGACCTGGGTCTTACGCTTAATTTACCGAGCTTTCTCCAAACGTCTTCTAATCCAAGTGTACACAATGCCACACAACAGACATACACAGAGACAGATACACATTATTTGCTCTTTAAGCTCCTTCTAATCATCAGTTGTTCGATCACTCGCTCACCTCCTGCTTGATCAAGTCACTGCACGATAACGTGGACGTCTTCATGGCCCTCCCAACCTCGCACTCGGTAGCACAGCCCTCGAGCAGCTTCGTGATTGCTGACTTGAACGACCAGCGTTAGGAGGAAAAACGCACGTCGATTTTTCTTTCTTTCCTACGTATTTGTTCGACCACGTCGTCGATGTGGTCCGCAGACTTATAGCTTAGCTCAACTAGGAAGTGGAGTTTCCGATTCCTGATAAATATGCGCGTTATACAAGCTGTCTCTTTGAACTTTGTATCGCGACTGGCTGGAACGACGGCGCCTGTCTGTCCGTTCCCCACAAGCGCGATTCTGTTGGAGGGAATGGAACCTGTGTGCTCATAGTGGGGTAAATGGAGGCCATGGAGGAGGAAATGATACCAGTGATGAACTTGCTTCCTCGATTCACCCGCGATTTCACCCAGCTAGTTACCAAAGGATTTATCCTTTTTCTACGAAGAAATTTAACGGAATATTCTACTATTATATTGGATCATTACGTGTGAAAAAATGGAATTCCTGAAAGATTCAGTTTTATGTGACACTCATAAAGCGTGTGTGTAGATATAGGCCTAGTTCACACCGACCGTTTGATACGCGTACCAAGTACTATATCCGTATCAAATCTCGGTTTACACCGGTATAAGTATAACCCGAGATTTGATACGGATTTGATACCGGATATAGTACTTGATACGCGTACCAACTAGGCCATAAACTCTTACTCGACTTTTGATCTTCTATTTTGTTATATTTTATCCTTTTCGATTTCTGTTACCTTCAGATATTGTCGCATTTTATTTTACACTTTAGGGAAGATTGTACTAATACTACACACATGAGTGACAGTTGGTGTGATTAAGATGATTAATGAGGTAACCAAGTGTTTAAACATGTACATGCATGTACAAGTTTTAATTTTATTGGAGAAAGCTGTTTATACATAGACATGGAATATCGGAATTAAAAACGAGATAACGTTACTTTTTAAGTTACTTTATATTTTTAAGATTGACTTTGAATGGAATAAATAATTCTTTTTTTAACATATTGAAAATTTAATTTAATTAAACAGTTTATTTTAATTAAATTAAATAGGAAACTTAATAATAAACTTAATATTTTATTAAATATTATTTTATTTTTTAAATAAGCTTAAAATTTTATAATAAATAGATTTATAATAAAAGTATTTAGTTAAATTATAACATTTTATTTAATACTTTTATTCTTTTTATTAAAATTCCAATTGTGTGGAGATTTTTTGTTAGATATCGCAAAACGTAAATCGAGGTCGCCCAGTTTCTAATTTAATGAGCCGGCACTGCGGCAAATCGGTTAGTGGTGGAAGAAATGCGCGGGGTGGCAATGATAGCAGCGAAAGAGGGGTGACTTTCCCCTCGCATGCATTCGCTGTTAAGGTGGAGGCTCGTCCTCAAGGGCAAATGGATCAAACGTTTCCTGAAACGGGAATTTCCCGTGCTTATCACTATCTAAACTGTCCTGACCCATGTCTTACCAACCAATAATTAATTATATTTTCCTTAGTTATTTAAATATACGATAAAATATACCGTTTCCTTCCTTCGAGTGACCTTTAATCCTCACTAAGATCTCTTATATTCTACTGGAAAATGATTTTAACGATTTGAAAAATTATATTACTAATTTTATATTATATCGTTGAATGTATTAGTCGAAGTAAAATATGGTTAAATTTGGTGGACGTAACTTAATATCCAGTTCAAATAAAAAGTCGCTAAAATTGAATATTATTTGTACAAATCGCTCTAAAATTTGTTTTTATAGCAATTTTACAGCGGCTATTATATACAATTCTATTCGGATTAAAATCTATATCATTTTTATGAGTGAAAAAAAAAAAATATTCATGGATAATTTCGAGTTAGTGTCATCAGATGGCAGAGCTATATTGATAATTCATTAATTAATTAATAAGTACTGGAGATTTTATAGAAGATTGATTGCATCACATCGTGATGAAATCCGTCGCTCCAGAGTCCAGACGGAGCATTTAAAGGGTGATGCAACGTTCCAGTGGGTTTGAACATGTGGGAGCGAAAGTCGGGCTACGATTGGTCGACCCACGGGGGCTCGCCCGTTCAATCCCTCGCTGGTGACGTCACCACGTCTCTCCTTAAAGAGACGAAAATGTGCTGCTACTGTACAAACTGTCTCGCTCTCTCTAGCCGCAATCTCTATATTTTCTTTCAAAGAATTTTTTTAGACGATTTTTTCAGAGAATCTCTTTTTTTCCTTCAGTATGTTATATCTTATTATAACGACTTTTTCTCTCTCTTTTCTTTGATTTTCCCTCTTCTATATTTTCAATGGTGTAAAAAATTATACGCGTGGCGTAAATAAGTACAAACTAGACAATAAACGATAAAATTACAAATATAATATTTAGTTGCATTTTGTTGTTTTTAATCCAGAATTTTTTTCATTCTGGCGATTGTTTAAGCGTCGTATGACTCAATCGTTAAAAATCTGCTGCAATTGAGCACGTAGTGTCACGTTATCCGTGATTCTGCGAAATACATTGATCCTTATTCAACTTGGTGTCTCTCTGAACTGTCAATAAACATAAGTCGGATAAGATAGCGTCTTAGTCGTCGGTTATTGATGCAATTTGATAAGAGAGCGTCTTAGTCGTCGGTTATTGATGCAATTTAGTTTCAACATTTTTCGCACGCTTATCCTAATTATGAAGAAGCGGAAGAAGCATACATTGAACGAGAAAGAAATATAACAAAGGTGGGAGGAAAACTACAATCGAATAATTTTTATAATCACGTATAATTTTGATTTATTATTTGTTTTTCACGGAGAGAAAAATTCTTTTTAAATATACTGATTCTCTCCGTTTTATAAAATTTCATGTAAATATCTATTTTAATAATAAATACGAAATAAACTTTCTTGATGTGTTATTATTTAATGTGTTATTATTTATTATTTAATAAAGAACTAACATTAATACTTGTTAGTTCTTTATTTTTTCTGAGTTATCTTCCGATATCAAATTCTTAACAATTTCCGTATGTCTATTTTTATACCAATGCAGATTACCTTTAATCAGTTTAATTTGCTTTTTATTTTTCCTTAGTTCTAAGAATTGGAAAAAGATAAAAGGTAAGTTAAATCCAGATTGAAATTAATTTGCAATGATAGAGAAATGGGCGTAAAAGGAATAATGGACTTTGACATTGCGAGCATGGTGTGTTGTGTATATTTACAACATACTTGCGTGAAAACTAACGAACCATTAGTATCCGGGTGGAAATTAAGCAATACTTTTAATGACGCAGATTTGCGCTTCGCGAGTCAGTACGAATTCTCTTCCAGAAAAAAGAATTTTTGAGTATTTCGTTCCTTTTTTTCAATTACACATTACGACACAGTGTAAAGTCCCAGATCTCTCATTTTAACAAGAAAGATTGGAGAGAGCAGCTCCTGTCTGAAAAAATTCGGTTTTGTGTACAAAATATCGAGCTAAACGGTTTTTTTTTTCCCCCAATGAACTCGAGGCATCACTGACGTTGATAACCCTGTCAGAGTTGTAATTGATAATCGGTCTTATCGACATCGCACGGCGCAAACTAAACAACGGTTCCCGATTATCGTTCATCCGGTATGGATTTGCGTATCTTCACGGATTTTTCGTTCCACGATAAAAGCCGAAACGTCGTTCGTGTGAATGACGAGCTTTGCGAATAATAAAAATCACTTATTTTCATTTTATCGACGACGATTAAAGTCCGTGTGTTTAGATAAGATTGCCTTAGGCCTCCAATATTTCGTTAGGGTTATCATAACACATACGTTCTTCGACTACGCGATATAATGCATTCGCTTCTGTAACGTAGAAAAGTGATAAATGGTACTTAATCATCCTGGATATTTTTGTCGCGTAAATATTATTATATCATAGCGAAGAAACCGCAGTTAATGTTCGCCGTCGGCCATACATATGGCGGGAAACGTTGAAAGGATGTCCACAGTAGTTCTAGCATATATTTTAAGCGCATCTCTCTCTCTTTTTCTCTCTTTCTTTCTCTCTGTCTTTGCTGAGGGGGAAATTGCGTACGTTCGAATGTTCACGTACGCACCTCGCGCTCACGTGCGTGATGATTCCGAGCTCATCCGTGCCTTGAAAGTCGAGAAGTTTCAAACTTCTAAGATTCTACTGCTCTCAAAGATGGTAACAATTTGAATTAAGGGCCTTCCAGCATTTTTTTTTTATTAACATATTTTTTTATCATCTGTTTTTATAATGTTACATCCCACTTAAAAGTCATAAAGAGGAATGTCATACGAGTTTCCTAATTTTTGTTTACGTTTCTGCGAATCCATTGTAATTTGAGAAGTCGCAGCATTTTTCGCGAAAAACAAAACAAAAGATATATTTCATATCACCTCGCACACGCGCGATACTTTGTTATCGCGAGACACTTGCGAGAGCGTACCGTAAAACTTTTTTGAAGTGCCACATTTTATATGCAACGACCCAATACTTTAGATAACAGCCTCGAGTTACTTAGCCTTGCGGTCGAGTGCGTCGTACCTAATGCGACAAGAATACGTTTTACAATTATATACGATCGAAGTAAGTAAGTGGAGACAGATAGGATTCAGGGAACGCTTCGAACGTCGCGTCGCGTGAAACAGGATCGTCGCAATGTTACGTAATAGCAGTGCACGATGTTGTTACAGTCATTACTTCTATGAACTGTGCACGGTAATATAATACGTGACACACAATGACCAATGGTTGATGCAGGTAACAGCAACGTCGAGAACTGAAGCGTCTCGGTTAGTCACACGAGCGCGTAATGATTTAATTTTTTGCATCCCAATCTTTTTCTCCGCTCGTGATTGAGAAAAGAGAGTGCGCGCAAGCTGGCGAAGTGTACGTATGCCACGTGAGAGATCTTGACGAATTCTGATCGCAGAACAAAATTGAAAAGTATATATAGGCCCTACGACTGTTAGTTTACAATGGTTTCGTCGTCGATACAATGGGATGCTTACAACAAATTCTGTATTCCTATTTTGTAATTCTTAACGACAGTGTCGTTATCATTATATTGTCTCGTTGCGCAGGTGTAATATATGGTAAAAAAAGCTGCGCTACACAATTTAACGATAACGACACTGTCGTTATAAGAGTTACAGAATCAGGACCGTGGATTTGAGAAGGGCTTATCTTCAACAGAAGACAATTGAAAGAAACTGAGGAAAAAAGAAAGTAGGACAAAATAGCTTCCAAGAGTGCGTTCGCGGAGCGTGCTATTGCGCGCTATTTGTTCATTCTATCCTTGTTTTACATCCTAATGAGCGATAAAGATAGAAGCAATAGCGCTAATAGCGCGCTCCGTGAACGCACCCCAAGAGATTATCTGTATTCAAGGGAAAACAATAGTAAGCAAAATGAAGAAAAAATACGAATAAAGAACACGATATAAAAAAATATTTGACGAATAAAAAAAACTCATATAAGCCATAGCGCTGCTGAATGATCGGAGGATCGAACTGATGATATAATTTTTTATGATTCATGATTTTATAATCAATGATTCATTATTTTCTAATGGCGTTTACACAATAAGATGCGCAATTAAAATTAAAAAAAAATAGAAATAAAAGGTGCCGCGATAGACTTACGATTTATGCAAGAAGAAAAGTAGAGATATTTAAGAATGCAAAATTCCTGAATCTTCAAAATTCCTGAAAACGCTTCCGAAAACTAAGGCTTCTTCTGAGGCGAGGAGAAAAAATTGTAATGCAGTGCCGTTACAATATGACAAGCCGAGAACTTTTTTTCATGCTTTAAGAAACTCTTTAATGAACAGAATGAGATAACACTTGTATCGCGTTATTAATATTCAACGTCGATGACGTCACGCAAGCACGTCAAACGCGCTATTATTAATTTAACGACGTACTGACTACTCATCAATAACGTATCTCTCGATTGAAAATTACGCGTCACGCTAAATATTACGTAAACATTATACAAAATACTTTCCGTACTTGTAATCCCAGTAATCCTAGAGATATTCATTTATCGAAACGCATCCGGTGACAAAAACAGGAGGAAACGAAGAACAGCTTACTCGCACAGTCCTCCTCTTTCACTAACAGCACAAATTTTTTCCTAATGAGTCACTGTACATTATGTTTCTTGGTAAATATGAACTTAGACATCTCAATTAAGGGTTCTAAACCGGCATCGAGTCGATACGTTAGAAATGTCCTTTATACAAAGTATAATATATTAATGTGAGGGATCGACTCCAAGGATGGACTCAACATATCATTTTTAAATGTTTGAATTCATCTATATCCTACCCCTAGGTCCCATATTGACCCTCATTTCAAGCAATAATTCAGGCAATTTTCTAGGAAATAAAACACGCATTAAATTAAAACAATTCAATAACGTTTTTATCAAAATGAGAAGACATTTAAAAAAATCTATCTTATTCACATTAATGAACTCTTTCCAAGTGAAAAAAGTTGTTAAGACGAAACGAGCTGTTTTTGTCACGCTGTATAAAAATAGATAATTTTGTAAATAATACGAATCTCCTGATTTGTTACGTTTTTATTTTAATTTATAGAATTTAATCGAAATATAATAATATTTATAGAATTTAATTGAAATGTAATATTTATAGAACTTTGAAATATAATATTTCTATAAATTTAATTTAGAACGTTGCAAACATTTAGGAATCAAAATACTTGTATATATTTCGTAGGAGGATCATATTACTTTCTTATCTTTCTTCTATTTTTTATTCTTATCTTTAATATCTGTTATCTTTCTATTATCTGTTAATATTTTCTATTACTCTCTTTCTTTATCTTACCCTCTCTTTCAATCTTTTCCTACAATTTTACTTTCTGATTCTATATTAATTCGATATAAACTAATTTAATATAAAATAAAAAGATTGGATTGCCTGTTTAGACACTTCCGGGGTGCACATTTCCGCTTCGTTGCTCTTGCAACAAGGTCTTCGAATGAGCACCGTAACTGGCTGGAATCATTGTGCCAATATTGTGCTAGCTGGTTGATATAATTTCTTACATAAGCAAATGTATCTCAGATAAGAAATCTCTAATTATTTGCAATTATAAAACTTTCAAATTATTTTTAATTACATATTTTTTCATTATCGTGAAATTTTAATTTATTTTTAATTATTTTACGCAAAATATTGCACGTTTTTAACTTACGCATTTAGTCAAAATGTACGAACGCTTTCTTTATAACCTGACCATGATTATTATTCATTAGCGATTATTACGAAAATTACCAAGTTTGCTCCGGGCACATATCCCTGCTCCATGTGTTTATTACGAGAAATAAATACTTTCTTTTAGAATATAAATAATTCTTGAGAATGGTCAGAAATGAAATATTGATGACATATGGACAACGCAATGACATGCGCTGAGAACATACGGTTATTTTCAAAATAAACATGCTACTCTCGGAAATCGATAATCAAGACAAAAAGAGAATTATAATTATAATTTATTAATTATCTGTATTCTTTTCATGTATTTTTTAAGATTCTTTTAAAATATATATAGCTTAGAAACATATTTTAAAAATTTTTAAGTTTTGTTTAAAATATCTTTAAAAAATCAGATATAAACTAAAATAGACGTAAGTAAATCTTTTCTTAAGAAAATATTAACACTTTCTCTTAAAAAATTAATACTTTATTATATATAATGTAAATATAACAAAAATTAGAGTACTGAAATACTAAAAATTATAAGTATTGAAATAATAACGCTCCATATAGATTTTTTTACTGAAAAATATATTATATAATAAAACTATACCAGTTATTAGACAAAATTATTTCTTTAATTATTTCTTTAATTAAATTCGCAATGAAGTCTTCACCAAAAAAAGTTCCAATACACAATAAAAATCCGGAAATCGAATTACGACTAATAAGAGGTACCAAATTTCTAACAAATTAACGATACAACTATTTTTTTCTTTCGTTTACTTTGGCAATTAAATTCACACTAATAAGAGTCTCGCACAGTTGTGCGAGAGAAATCAAAAGTATCTAAGAATCACTGCAATAATGACGCCCGAATAGCGATACATTTTCCTCGCGTGAAATCCTATGCAAAAGAAACGTGCGAATTACCTCGTCTGTCGGATTTAGACACGCTTCCGGATCTCGAAAGGACGGTCCCGAATCCCTGATCTCGTGTCTCCATACATCCGTTTCGTACGACGTTTCCTTCTTGCTGTAACACTTGCATATCCTGCTGAATAACGACCTGTTCTTCGTCTTCATTTTGTCAGTTCACCTTGACCTTGACTTTGATCTTGACCCTGACCCCGACCGTGATCTCTTACACTTGCCTAGCAAAACGGCAATTACTACTGGTCCTCGCGAACGACTGCTGCCTGATGATTAACTACCCGAGAGCAATATCAAGAGACACCTGACCCTGAACAAACTCCAGCGAAATAATTTTATTCGACGCGTTTTTAGCGCCATCTGAAGGTGTCCATCTTTCGAAATGTAACGCGCATGAGAACTGAAAATCGATCACGTGGCGTCAGCCGAAATCAGCCTCCTATCGCCGAGATTTCAAGAGTTCCTGATCGTGCGAGAAGGAAAACGAAATGTGATGCCGCATCAGTAGAGATAACAGAAGAAACGACACTTCAAGCCGGAGATTAGAAGGGGGAAAGATGAGATGGGAGGATCAGGGAGGATAGGATGTCGCATCTCTAATGGCGATAGTTCTGGAAGTGGATCTCTCGCGAAAGTCGCGACATCCCCAGTGGATTTTTCACTGCTGAAATTTGATTCCCTTGGAGAAGCAGAACGCCAAGGAGAATTGATGAATTTGATGTTAGGTGCAAGCAGTCTACAGCTGATATCTAATTAAAAAAGTTTGACAGCTCCAAGTATCCGACCTTGAAACGTATTCAGGAGGGAGATTTCGTACACCCCGCCATTTTGCTTCCCACAGGATCATTCTACGCCTGAGCGGGACGTCACCTTGTCGTAACTTCCTGGCACCAGATTCAAACATCTCGCAAGATTTCGCGTTATTTCAGAAATAAACTTTAGATACTTTTTTGTATATATAAATGTTTGGAATATCAGAGATAGTCAAACATTCTCCTAGAGAAACGCCTCTATTTTTTTTTACGTTTATTTCACGAAATACAGAACAATTGAGCGGCAGAAAAATTATAACAGGCTGATTTTCAGTCAGCAAGGGGAAAAATACGGATTTGTAGATTTTTACTACGTCACGTACCTATATCGAAGACGAGTATAAAACATCGTATCTTCGAACAATCCCATAAATTGTCATATCTTTATTATACCAATAAAATAGTTGAAAAATAGGAAGCACCAGCTTATTTAGCGCTCTAACATTTTTCCGCTATGCGTAAGATAGTTGTAGGAAAATTTGATCCGTCGGCATCATCTCGCGACTTATAATTCCCTTTTCATCCTGCCGACGTGCTTTCATCGCGACACGCGCAATGACGAGCCGCTATATGGCAGTCTATATCGCGAGTAACAAAAATAAAAATGTTATGTAAAATACTTGAGAATGCGAGGATTAAAATTTGTGATAAATGATATAATGTCATGCCTGTTGATTGTGATCTTGTTTTCGAATTAGATAACGGGATCGCGTGGTTTCGATGATCTCCCTTCCGGGGATAAACTTTTCGGAGCACGACGGAAATCGCGACACGATCGCAAATTGCCTTTTAGATCTATATGACCCGTTTTGCATTACGAAATGCTGACATTAGAGATATTTTCCCACGTCGTAAATTATGCGAGTGTCACGTGCTTCTCGCTGATGTGTGGAACATCGAGAGTTATTCGGGTCCGTTTCACGGGGGTATGCTGAGGACGAATGAGTAGTTTTGCACAGAAAAACTTGCGGTACTTACGCAACCAGGGTCAAGGATGCCGTGAAAGGAGGGAGGGATCACCGACTCACCGATTGGTCAATGTGCTCCCATTTTTCCCGGATATAGTCCCAGACTTGTTCGGTCATTGTTCGCGAAATAAAAGAAAAAAAGAAGAAGAAACGATGACACGAGAGCGAGATATAATAAATATCGATTGGAGGTCGTGATTAGCGGCAAGCAATCACGACACTCTCGGGACCACTGTAGGCTTACATCATATGCAGCCGATGTTCGCGGCTACAAATATAGCCAAGTTTCATCGTATGTATACGTGTCTCTCGTTCGTCGTGTGCGGTTCTGTCGGTAGGTATGCCTCGATCGCGTGCACGATTTTCGCGCGGTGTATTTTCGGCGCGGCCCAAAGTGTATAGAGATGAAGATGAATATCTCGCATAGGTATAGGCATATACCTCGCACCTGCTCCAATCGGGTTGTTGTCGAACTCCTCGCGACTAGGCTCGCGACGCGAGAGCAATATCGCGAGATGAATATTAATAGGAAATTAATGAATATTAATAGGCGTTATCAAAATCCGTAGACGCGGCTCGTATCGTTCATGACACAGCCTCCGTTATCGGTCCGAAGATCGTGTGACGTCGTGACTCACACATTCCAAAACTCAAACATTCGAGGGAGAACAAAGGTCTTAGTTCAAGAATGCAACAAATAGTTTCAGAGATCATCCAGAGATCCAAGGTCTGGTAAATGGAGAACGGAAGTTTACCTTCGATATACGCACTCATGAATATTCCGAATCGATTCCCAGACTTCGCAAAGTTCGAGAGCTATTTATTCTGAAAATCGCGATCTGAATGAGCTGTTTTCGTTATCTCGAGACGAATGTTAAAATATATAAATATTTACGCATATTTCAATCTTAGGAAGAATCGAATTTCTCGCCGAATAATATTAAAATTCTGAAAACCAATTGAATTGCTGGAATTTAATTGAAACAAAAGATTATTAGTCCGCGATTGTTCGTTACTTGTAAAGGGTTCGATTGATTTATTTTTGATTTGAGATATTGAACTCTCATTTCTTCGAGTAATTATCAGGAATTCAAATTTATAGAGGAAAGTTTCCTATTATGAGATAGGATTCTAATATGAGATAACAAGGTTTCTTTTAAACTAATAGGCCCAGATAGGGCCTAATAGTTTAAAAGAAACCCCGTTATCTCATATTAGGAATCCTATCTCATAATAGGGGACTTTCCTCTATACTCGGAAATTTCATCGATTCCCACGCATATCTTCAATTGTATTTGAATGTCAAGAGATGTATGCATTTACGTATATTTCGATGTAAGGAAGAATCGAATTTCTCTCGCGAATAATATTCAAATTCTGAAAACCAATTGAATTGTTGCGATTTAATTGAAACAAAAGATTATTGGTCCACGATTGTTCGGTACTTGTAAAGGGTTCGATTTATTTTTGATTTGAAATATTGAACTCTCGTTTCTTCGAGTAATCACCAGGAATTCAAATTTACTCGGAAATTTCATCGATTCCCACGTACATCTTCAACTGTATTTGAATGTTACGATTGTTAAGAGATGCATGTACATATTTATGCATATTTCAACTTTCGGAAGAATCGAATTTCTTACGAATAATATTCAAATTCTGAAAACCAATTGAATCGTTGCGATTTAATTGAAACAAAAGATTATTGATCCGCGATTGTTCGGTACTTGTTCAATCGATTTATGGTTCAATTCGAGACACTAAACTCTCATTGAACTCTTCGAGTACTCATCAAGGATTCAAATTTACGGAAATTTCATTGATTCCCACGTATATCTTCAACTGTATTTAAATCGGAGTCAGTAATCCCCTTGCTTGAAACTACACATGCAATTTTTAGACATTCCGGTATTTTTTGCTATTCGGGACTTTAAGTGAGACTTTTCGCTTTTGTTAATTAGAATATCAAAAAGCTACTCTACTTTGAGTCATTCGACCGCGCGACTCGTTCGAGTCTCAGTCTGACTGAGCCCTGATCAGCAGAGCATCAACGAAGTCAGGATGGCCGAGCGGTCTAAGGCGCTGCGTTCAGGTCGCAGTCCACTTCTGTGGGCGTGGGTTCGAATCCCACTTCTGACACAATTCTTTTTTTTTTTTTTTACGTGGAAAATTCTGGAGTAACTGGAGTATCATAATGATTCAAATAGGAGATAATTTATATTCAAATATGTATATACATTATATAAAAAACGATAAATTATATATATTTTTATTGAATTATATGGATTATGTGAGACGCATATTTTCAGGTTTTCTGAACGCAATCGCGCAACGAGATTGCATTGCTGCACCCCGCGGACTGGCGCAGAGTGCATTGAATACACGGCTAACGTCAGAGTCGTCAGACGGTGTCAGACTTCAGAGTGGGCGATCGTCGTCAACATGGCGGACGGCGACTTGCTCGTCACTATTTCGGGCGCGGCGCTTTCGCTGCTGTTCTACGAAAATGTGCGCAGCGTTGGCGAGCAGGTAAAACGAATCGCATATCGATCTGTCAACAAATTCTCACGACTCCGTCGTCGCGCGCAAAACCCGTCCCTGGAAAGCGGACGGCGTTTTTACTGTCGTATAACCTCTCGGCACTACACTCGCCAACGACGAGAAACTGACGTTTTGTATAATTCTTGCAGATGGGCTTCCTCCTCGGGGAGGTGCTCGAATTCATCGTCAAGACCTACACCGACTCCGACAATCAAGTGGAGACCGTCAAGATTCACATTAGTGAGTATAGTCGCCTCGATAATCCGCGTCTTTCGTGTAAACAACTTAACAACGAAAGAGAAAAAGAGCGATCGAGTGTAGAATGTACACCTCAACACGGGGGAAAATCCATTTTTAACTGCAGGAGGTGCAGATAAAAAGTGCATGTTACGAATTTAAAATACTCTCTCTGTCTCGACGTCTCGAGAGTCGAAGAATATTTGGTAGCTTTTTTGTACTGTAAAGCCGGATTTAAAGAGATTTAAAATCATTTTCTCTTGTGCGGGAAGAACAGTAAAGTGTTAAAAGGTGGCATGTTTTAGGGCATCTAGGGTTAAGAAATCTGTCGGCGATTGAATGATCTCTATCGGATATATCCAAGATTGAGAATAGGAGATTGCAGTTCGAGCATTCAGATAATTTTAATCTCAATCCGTCTTGTTTTGATTGGTTAAATTCTAATTTTCAACGCATAATCTGATTGATCGGATAATATTTGATTTAATATAATTAATATTTCTTTGGTTTAATTAACGATTTACTAAATTTACTTAAACAATTATTCATTATAAATGCCAAAGTTCTTATAACAGTAAGCTTTAAAGTTATAAAAATCTTTAATTTTGCTAAAACAAGTCTATCGTATATTAACATTTAAAACAGAAGATTAGTGTGCATTTCTACGCAAGAGGAGTGTAATTGTTTAATAGAAACTGCTACATAAATGGAGTATATGATTATAAATTTAAATAGTTGCATTTACATAATCGGCGGATAACATTATCAGTTTTATAATGAGCTTTCTTAGATGAAAGGAGCCATATATTAAGATGTATTGAGTTTAGATTCGGTTATTTTTACAGTTTGATTGAAATCAAATGTTCAGATATTTTTTTCTATTATTTGCGTCTGCGTCGGGAAGACTTAATCAGTTTGAAAATATAAACCAACAACCGGAATAAGATAATTGATGATAAAACCTTATCAACTTCCACGCCTTGATTATGACTACTGCCACTACTATTATTGTTATTATTATTACTCTTATTTTTATTATTGTTATAATTTATGCTATTAAAAACGCTGTAAACTCTTTCAGACGTGGAGACCATTGTGACATGTCCCTTGGTTGATCTTTTGCACGACTCCACCGGCCGGATCAACAAGGAGAAATTGAAGGATTTTGTGCGTGACAAGAGTAAGCAGGTAATTGGTTGGTTCCGCTTCCGCAGAAATACTAGTAGCTTGATCCCGACGATGAGGGACAAGATACTGCATAAGCAATTTGCCTCGCACTTCTCTGGCGGAAACAGCTGCAGGGAAGACTTCTTCCTCACCTGCCTCCTCAACGCCTCCACCTCCGAAACACGCGGCACCCACAAGTTTCGACATGTGTTCCTAAGGCATAAGCGAGGGTAAGTTCCGCGGCCAAAAGTTGATATAGAATTCATTCGTAAAACAATCTTTGATTTGTCTCTTTATTTTGAATATTAATGTAAAATTAGTAGTCTACACCTATTTTTATAGGAACAACTGTTTAAGATGTAAATAGCACTATTAACAAATAACATTTAGTAAAATAAATGAGTAAAAGTACCTTAATATGTGGCAAGAAGAAATAAACGAGCGACGAAAGTTTCTTTATATTATATCTCGATTTACAATTTATTCTAGGATGTTTGAGCCAATCCCTCTGAGAATAAACAATCTGGGTGACGATGCATCTAGACACGATGGTTCAGATTATAAGCCAACACCTCGTAGAAAATCCACGCGCGCACCCGATGGCTTTACCGAATTGATAGAATCGTTGAAGTGAGTAAACATTTATTAACGCAGCAACTATTAGATTATTGTACTAAGTTGTATTTTTCGTGTTTCTCAGAATAAAAAATTACTTTCATAATTTCCTTTTTTATGTAATGTATGAAATCTAATCAATAGCAGTATTTATCAGAAGATATTTATTTTGTAAAAATGTTTTGTAAAACTGAAATATCCGGATTATCTAGTATTTCAACATTGTACAATATAATTATGTTGGTGACTGATTAGACATGTATTCTTTAGATTGGATATGACGAGAACAAGTGGATTAGATTCCGCCATGATGATCCAGAAGGCTGCCGAACGGCACCTCATGTCACTGATTCCGAAAGTGTGCGAGTCCGACTTTGAAGTGACCGAATTGGAGAGGCAAGTGCGCGAACTGAAAGACAAGATCGCAGCGCAGCGATTGACCAGGAAAACGAAGGTGAACGGTGAGAGCTGCGAGAGAACCTCTAAAGCAAGCAGGGAGAATTGCTTTTCAGAGAAAATCGATTCCTCAGCGAAAGACGAGATGAAAATCGGCGATGACATGCGTCTCCAAAGGGAACACACCCCGTCCTGTGTATGTTATCTTAAAAACTTGAATTAAATATGGAATATCCTAGGTCAATCGCACATTTTTTTATTTACATTTTTTTTCACTCAATTTTGAATTAATTTCTTTTATCGAAAATTTGATACGGGCGCAATTTTCTCCATAATTTTTCAATATTTTATTGTTAGATATTTCAATAAATCAACTAGATTACTATTCCAAAATTGTAAGCTCTAAAACAGACGTTAATCTTAATATAAACAAAATATTATCTTAGGCCCAACCAGTTACTTCTAACAGCCGGACACCGTCCCGCAATACCGCCGCCTGCATCGCTAAAAGTGTCGTAAGCCAGGATAAAACTCGCCGTTTAGGACGCAGCAGTCCGCAGGAAGATAGCAACCAACAGCAAAATTCCCGCTTTGCTAACAGCAGGCGTTCCGTAATGCCGGAAATTATCACCGAGTCGATCTGCCAGGAAGGTAGCGAGACAAGTATGGGTAGAGGCAGAGGAAGTGGTCGAGGTAATCCTGAATTCACGCCGGGAATGAAGAAAGTACGTCGTAGCCCAAGTACACCCCAGGGGCATTCCACCCGGGAGAGAAGCATCACTCCGGAACAGGATTTCTCTGACGCAGAGTGTTCTGCTGCCGTATCCCTTAGCTCCTCCGTTCTCAGGTGAGGGGCTGGGGGCAAAGAATATAAATAGGAAGGACAGGGATAAGAAGATCGTTAAAAAGTATCATTTTCTTGAAATATGAGAACCAATTTAAAAACAGAAAAATTCAGAAAAAACAATTTTTTTATTTATTTAATTAGAGTGAAGGAATTAAAGATTTGAAAGCAAAAAAATTCCTTTGAGAAAATTGATTTTCTTTCGACGAAAGCAAAGAATTTCTCTCCAAGTTTTCAACAAATAGAATTTATTGATGTAAATAGAATAAATTTGTTTTTTCAATAGTACTTAATTTTATCCCAGGTCTTACAGCCAGGTAGCAAAAAAAACTAATCTGGACACATGCAACACAGTGGCGTCATTGGACATTTGAGTGGAGAAATCAAACCCTGGAAAAATCGCACTTTCAGACTGTCAAACTTCAGACATACAAAACTTTAAAGATTTGAAAGGATCTGAAAGAACACAATAAAAAAAGGGGAAATTCTAGTGTTATAAAAAGCGCAGGATCGAAAGAAATTAAAGAAAATTTGAAAAATTTGAAAAAATTGAAAAAAGATATAAAAGATGAAAGTTTCAGAGTTTAAAAAGATTAAGAGAAATATGAAGGAAACTGCGCTTGAATTTCTTGAGGGGAGAATACAGCGATTAGAAGCGATTTTTGTATCTATTATTCTATTTATAGGTGCCTTAAATTTTGCGGAAAAATTCAATTACAAGTTTGACAAAAGATTAATTACCCATTTTGTTTCTTATTTCATATTTGGTTTATAATTGTTTATTGTGCCATTACATATATGTACGAAGTTGAACATGTTTTATTACAAAATATGTAAGCTTTTAGTTAGTACGCACTAATTATTAAAGACATTTTGTAAATAAAAGGGCGCAAAATGATTGTTATTTCATTTTGTGTTGTATAAATAAAACAAATGATAACAATTAATATATAATTACATAATTGATAATATCCTAGTTAATTCTTTGCAAATGAGATACGTCTAACATTGTGATAAGAGCAAGCAAAATTTTAAATAAATAATGAAAGCTTCCCGTTTTTAATCTATCATCGTTATATTATTTTATATCGATTAATATGGAAGTATTAAATTTTAGATGTCGCAATTGAAATTGTTCTTTTCTATCGCGCGTATTTTTTGAAAAAACATTTTTACGACCTACAGCCAAAGATAGAAAGAAAGAAAACTAATATCACAAAAAGAACAAAGATCTAAAAATTGTGAAAATTTGTAAGTCTAGGAATCTAAATATCACAGAAATTCAAGTACCTTAAAAGATACTATTGGAGAATTTAAAATTTAGGATGTATGGAAGTTTAACATTGAAATTCGAGATATATCGAAATTCAGAAATTCTAGAGAATCCAGTTTAAATTACACAGATCCAAAATAAAAATTGAAATTTTTTACTCAAGGGAATGTGATTTTAGAATATATCCGCGAGATTACTCGGCACCCCGGTGACTTCCCAGATGGTAGCTGCCAGTCTGCGAGAATGTTCCAGGACGCAAGTCGACGTAGTTAATCCTAAGTGTACGCAGTATAGTTCGTAGATTCGTACTTTGCTCGGTGAGAGTTTTGGAAAACACGTCTCGGTTAATTTTCTACATATGAAGAAATAAATTAGATATTTGAATTTTTTGTGACATTTATATAAACTTTATTCTATTTTATTAATATTAAAGACCCTTTTAATAATAAGATATACTTTATTATATATCAAATATATTTTTAAAATTTTTAATGGCAGATTAAAATACGCAAAAGAGAACTTAATTAAGAATGTAGTTTCTAAATAAAGTAACAAACCTGTAATAATCTCCGCAAAGTATGCCCGGTACCGGGAAATTTTTCATGACATAGTTAAGGTAGACTTTACATTTCGGTGGTGAACATCCCTGTAAATATGACAAAGAGTTATTAATATCTATTTATGTATATATCTATACTTTATAACTTATGTGTTACTTTGATACATAAAATGAAGTGTCTTGTAATGTAAAATTTAGCTTTCTATATTAGAATATCCGTAAAATATTTATATATAATACAACTGCACATACGGAATTGTCCTCAAACCACAGAAAGTAGGAATAATTGAATGTAGTGTCCTTCCACATAACTGATAGATGACCCTCTTGTAAATGCATTCTGCTTTGCTCAACCATATTCCAAATCTATATACAAAAACAAATATTTTTATATAAAAATTCTATTCGCAGTTATATCAGAATCTTTAAATCAGTGCATGAGTATTCCACTCAAACCTTTACAATAATCTTATTATTATTTGCATTTCCAACTAAAAGTTCTATTTGCCATCAGATTTGAGAGATCGGCCAAAAAGAAGATAACTTTTTTGAATATGTTTATCAACTAAACATCTAATTTATTTTAATATAATTGAATATTCATACATGTATAATTAAATTCAAAGAATTAACAAAATAATTTTGAAAAAATAATGGTGTCTCGATAAAACTCACTTTTTTCATTGTGAGAGCGAGCGTTTCCGTGCTCGTGAAGTCCAGTGTGGGCGCCACGAGTCTGTGAGTACTCCTGTCGATGTAGATGAAATGCACTAGACCTGGAAACTCCTCAAGATATTTGTTGATAGTTAGGGAAGTTCTTGTGGAAAAACGCATAACATTAAGGAGGCATACTAAATAAAAAAGTTGCATGTGCAATATGTAATGTGCCAATTTATGTTTTTAGATAATTCTTAAACCAAGAATTTAGATTCTTTTAAACAACGTATATATATAATTAAAATTGTGTATATTAATATCTATTCTTCTCCCGATAATATGATTCCTCCGTTTTTTTATGCTGAGACATTTTATAGAATTTATTTACTTCAGCTTTATGCTGAGACATTTTATAAATAACAATGTTAACATAATAATTAGATTTGAAGAATATAAACTTTACGAAACATAAAAAATTATTCGGGAAAGCAGTCACGAAATCGTGCCTCTTAAAATTTGTTAGAAAAGGATATGATCCTAGCGTGAAGTTCTTCAGGGCTTTGACTTTCAGGAAGTCACTGAAATCATTTAGTTTCTGTCTCACGAGTCTGCCAACCGTTGTTAGAACATCAATTCCTTGCTTTAGGAAGTTTCTGTCAAAACAGGTCAAACGCAATAGTTCTTTCAGAGTTTCTACGAAGCCAGAAGTATTGGCTTCGATCTGCAGGATCACTTCAGGATCTCGAGAACGCAGAAGATCGCTATACTTTTTCCGTACGAAGTCCCATTTGGTCTGCAACCTCTTCTGACACATATCGACATCGTTTCCGATGTTAGAACGATTCTTTTTAATTCCTTCCAATACTTTCTTAATCGCTATATCGAGGCTCTCGAAGGCTGGCTTCAACTCATCGATGTCTCGTTGAAACTGCAGATTGTTTATCAGATTTAAATAATGAAAACTGTCGCATAATCCCGAAGAAATAGAAAGATTCGTGGCTTCGACGATTGCTATCAAGTTAATAGAATCCGATAACTCGAAAATATGAACTGCATTAGCTGTATAGTTATGCTGACAGCCGAGGAGAAGCAATTGGCTGTAGAGATCATCGTCGGTTAAGGATGAGAGGCCTTCGTTTACAGAAGATTCCCTGGAACCTCCTACAACAAATAAAGGATAATTATAATCTATCTATTTCAATTTTAAAAGTTCTTTCTTTGTTAACTAAGAATTATAGGAAGAATATTCCGAGAATGTTCAATTACACTAAAAAAAATATATATACCCATTACCAAAAACAACTAAAGAGATCAAAAACCTACTAAAGAGATCCGTAATGTCCTCTGAAGTAGGAGCGGCCAGCTTAGCTCCGAAGCTTAATCTTGTTTCGTCGCTTTTCGAAGTACTGCTCTCGGATAACAAGATATCACTGTCACAGCAATCATCACTGCTTTCCGACTGATCGTGCCCTCGCTTTTTATTCACCACCCAGCATAGCAGAATCATCAGCAAGATATCCGAAGCGCACAGATCACGAGCGTTTTTGCTGGAGTATAGTGACAGGAACTTGGAGCCTACTAGGAGCAGCAAGTGCAGATTGCTGAATTCGGGCTGCGAATTCTTCAGCTTGTCGCAAGCATCGTGCAACACCTTGAGAACCGAGGATGCCACTTCTGCATTCACAGACAACTGTTCCACCGCTTCTGTCAGCATACTTTGTTCGCAGTTTCTTAGATTAGACCACGCATCCAGCAGAGAAGATACCAGACACATCTTTTGGCAGTTGGTCTTCAATCTATAAAGAAGATTGGAGCAAAACAATTAATTAGCAAGTTGTAATCATTATCATAACTGTTCTTACTAACAATTACTGTCTAGTCACAATACACAGCGCAAATTAACTAATGTAACTCTAAATATTTTATATATATTTTTTACATTTGCTTCGTTATTTATCTATTGTATTTTATCAACTAATCTACTAGCTCTATACTAACATTGCAACGTCCGGACCACACACGTGTCGTACAATGGATACACACACTCCTAGTGTACGTCTCATGAGCTCTACCTCCTTTGAAGCGATATACATGAAGGTATAGCCACTGTACTCGTCGAACACCATGTTGGCTCCATCCTGGAACTTCATAGAGGTATAGGAGTTTCCGAACTGCGAAGCCATCACATGTTGCGAGGTGACTATGGGTGAAAATAGTTGCATTATGATGTTGGGACTTGGCATAGAATCTTCCAAATGCATAGTATCCTATACATACAAGAAATGTTATAAATGAATTAATGTTGATCCATCGTGTACGAATGCTCATTGCCACATTGGATTAATTTTTTAATAATCTTTCCGTTCCTCCTTTCTTAAATATTTGAGAGAATAACTATACAGTTCTAAGAGGTTGTGAGCTTCACAGAATTAATCATTATGTCATTGCTATCAAACCTTAAAGTTATAAATTACCTTATCGTCATCGAGCAGTCCCTGCATCCTCGCCAGCTTCAGAATATGGTTCGCAAATTTTTTATTGCATTTTACAAACAACACATCGTTCAGATGGTCGAATATCAATATAGCTCTCATCTCGTTCTTGCAATTTAATGTGTAGCTGTCACGTGTATCTTCAACATGTAAACAGAACTCCGTTTTCGTTGGCTCGTGTCCTTTTTGAGCATGCAGACGCTGTATGTTGTTTATTGCTTATTGTTTACCTCACTTGCTTTAAAACGCTTGGAATGTTTTAACGTGACAATCGTCGACATCACCGTCGTCGACGTCAAGAAATTTACCGATTATCGGTACTCGGCAAACCGCAAAAAATCAAATTCTAAAAAATGACAAGATATCAGATAATAAGATCACAATTAAAATTCCAAGAATTCTCAGGATGTTAAGATTAAAAGTTTGCGAATTGTGAAAATTTAATCTCTTGAAAGTCGATAAAATATTGTGAGAATATAATGGAGTGATATTAATTAAAATTCCATGAACTGTGAAATCAAGAATTCTTAGAATTTCATCTTTAGGAGTTCAAATTGCAACAATATAAAATCTTAAAAATTAAATTATTTATATATTTATATATAGTGAGATCTCCGTGGGGTGTCGCGTAGCTCATTGGAAAAGTGGCCGATTTGTAGGTCGATAGATCCAAATTCCAAATTCGAGTCTGTTAAGTTTCCCCGTTACCCTACATATGCCTTGCAAAAAAGATGCAGATCCCGGAGACTTTATATTTCTTGGCCCTATAATGGGGATCTCAGGAAGAAAAGAGGATGAGCCTTGATTCTGCACTAGCAGAACCGGTTGGGATTGATAACTAATGAAGCCTTCAAATTGGTTGGAAACTTGTGAATAAAGAAACAAAGTGAAAACAACCCGATTTCAGCATATAAAAACAATTACTTTGTTTATTCTATTGTTACAAAGTAAGAGCGCTTAACTGCATTCATATTATTCTAAGATAAAAATGTGTTCAATACTATTTCGATATTTATTTAAAAGTACGAAAACGCGAAAACCTCTTATTAATAAAATTCGAATAGGTGCATGCTACATCAGTAAAAATACTAAAAATTATAATTGAAATTTAGATAAAGCACATAATTGTTCACTAATACATCAAATGCCTATCATAAAGATTTACTACTAAAATTACAAGTGTTCTTATCGGGTATTCTGTTTAGTATCTGCATTCCAGAATCCAGTTCCCCTGCCGTTGATAAACCCTGTAAAATTTCATTTTTATGGTATCAATCTGCACACATAATATCAATTTTCACGCATATTCATTGTGTGGTACAAACTTACTGGGAGGAGGAGGAGGTCGCCATCGAGGTACATATTGTACATTTATCGGCGCAGGGAGCTGTGGTCCCGGCAAGACGGGAACAAACACGTGTAGTGGCTGTATTCTAGGCATTGGTATTCTTGGAATTGGTCTGGCCTGAAATAAACACTGAAATAAACATCGGTTTATCGAAATGGTTACTTAAATATCTGATAAATTGCTCGATGTTATTTCAGACAAGTATCCAACTTTATTTTTGTATTCTTTTCAACATTGAGTGATTCAAACAAAAGTGTTAAATCAGTTTTATTTTTTGAATATCAAAGTTAGCTGTGGCGATCGTAGCGCAGAAGGATGCGCGCTGGGCTGGTGAGCCTGACAAACGGACGAACTGGGACGAACCAAGTTCGAATCCAACCACCGACCAAAAAATTAGTCGGTTTTTATTCGATCGCCACCTCTCGGAAGGCAATGGCAAACCAACCGGGAGTATTTCTTGCCAAAGCAAAGAAGGGGTGAAATGAGAGATCCCAGGACAGAGCATTGTTATATGCTTGTCAGAGTGTGAAAACCTTTAAGGTAATCATATCAAAGTTAGCTGCACTTACCATATAGGGGTTGACGGGAAAATCGTTGTAGAAGCTATTAGGAAGAGGGTAGTTCGTAAACTGTTTTGGAGCCACGCGATTATCTAACTTGCGTGATTGGTCAGGATAACTTCTTTTAGATGAAAATTTATTTCTGTCATTGTCCCTCCTTTCTTTAGTTTGTTTACTGATTGGTGAGCGACTTCTACTTCTGAAATGCATGAAAAGCTCTTTTATATTCCCGCTATACGATAAAAACTACATTGAAATTATAACTTCGTTGTAATACACAGAGAAATTTGCATGTCAGAATACTAACAAAAACGAGGAAAATTAATAATAAAAGTATCTTTCTTAATCCAAACAATTTTTTAGATTACAATCTTTTAAAAATTTAAATCATGGCCAATATCAATATGTGACTAAAATAATATACAGGTCCATGAATCGCTCGCAAACTTATATGCTTATTGGAACTTCTTTCCGAGTTCTATTATTTTTACTTTTATTTATCTTTACTCCTTTTTTTTCGTATATTTTCTTATTATATACATATATTTTCTTTATTTCCTATTTTAACTTAGACAGCTGAATAACATGAAAAATTGCAATGTAATCAAAAAATGTTTTAGACAAAAGTTGTATGGTCTAAAGGGGGACATAAGATGGTGGCAATGATTTGACCTTGGATGGTCGTTTGAAGCTCACGTGAACGTCACCTTCAATTTCTTAAATGGAACCCCCTATATTGTAGTATATCGTTTGAAAGGGAATAAAATAAGAAAAATTTTGGCGCAAACCAGAGGTCGATACGTTGACCCGTTCGGGAGTTATTTAGGGTCAAAAATTGACTTTTTCCAACTTTGACTTTAAATAACTCCCAAACGGATCAACGTATCGACCTCTGGTTAGCGCCAAAATTTTTCTTATTTTACGCCTTTTCAAATGGTATACTACAATATGGGGGTTTTACTTAAAATTTTTTAGTGTCCCAGGGGACTGCAATTCAAAAATTTTAAATGAAACACCCCCAATATTGTAGTATATCATTTAAAAGGGCATAAAATAAGAACAATTTTGGCGCAAACCAGAGGTCGATACGTTGACCCGTTCGGGAGTTATTTAGGGTCAAAAATTGACTTTTTCCAACTTTGACTTTAATAACTCCCAAACGGATCAACGTATCGACCTCTGGTTAGCGCCAAAATTTTTCTTATTTTACGCCTTTTCAAATGGTATACTACAATATGGGGGTTTTACTTAAAATTTTTTAGTGTCCCAGGGGACTGCAATTCAAAAATTTTAAATGAACACCCCCAATATTGTAGTATATCGTTTGAAAGGGAATAAAATAAGAAAAATTTTGGCGCAAACCAGAGGTCGATACGTTGACCCGTTCGGGAGTTATTTAGGGTCAAAAATTGACTTTTTCCAACTTTGACTTTAAATAACTCCCAAACGGATCAACGTATCGACCTCTGGTTAGCGCCAAAATTTTTCTTATTTTACGCCTTTTCAAATGGTATACTACAATATGGGGGTTTTACTTAAAATTTTTTAGTGTCCCAGGGGACTGCAACTCAAAAATTTTAAATGAAACACCCCCAATATTGTAGTATATCATTTAAAAGGGCATAAAATAAGAACAATTTTGGCGCAAACCAGAGGTCGATACGTTGATCCGTTCGGCAGTTATTTAAAGTCAAAGTTGGAAAAAGTCAATTTTTAACCCTAAATAACTCCCGAACGGGTCAACGTATCGACCTCTGGTTTGCGCCAAAATTTTTCTTATTTTATGCCCTTTCAAACGATATACTACAATATAGGGGGTTCCATTTAAGAAATTGAAGGTGACGTTCACGTGAGCTTCAAACGACCATCCAAAGTCAAATCATTGCCACCATCTTATGTCCCCCTTTAGACCATACAACTTTTGTCTAAAACATTTTTTGATTACATTGCAATTTTTCATGTTATTCAGCTGTCTAAGTTAAAATGGGACACCCTGTATATTTTCTTTATTTCCTAATTATTTAATAATTGGATTTTAGTTTTGTACCTATAACGAGATCTCGAGTGATTCCTACTGAGAGATGCACTGTGGCTACTAGAACGTGATGTACTGCTATCTCTTTTTTCGCTTCTAGCCCTATCTTTTTCCTTGCTGTTCCTTATTGAGTCACTTCGCCTCCTGGAATTATAATAAAAATCTCTAATTGTACTTATGTGTATATATAATATATATATATAATAGTTTAATAGGTTTTCATTATGTACAAATATATAATAAAAACCTATTAAAACTGCTAAGATTCTTATGATTTTTTATTTGTGATATTCTCCCCAGTGTTTTAAAATAGAGAGAAATTAAAAAAGAACAATAAAATTTAATATAATTATTGTAAAAATTTACAATTATCGCTTATCACGTGACAATTTTGTGCTGACTCTTTATTTATTAATGGATAAATTGAGACTAACCTGTCGCGATTGTACCTATCATCATCTCGATCATCTCGACGTATGGTTTTTTTGTTCGAGCTAAAATGATTATGTTAATGTATTATTAACATCCCAGCAAATCAATTCGTAACTGTTATATAACTTAGGGAGTACATAAAAAGAACGAAGTTATATTTCTTTGTTACGTATATAACTCATAAAAGTTATTTAAAAATGTAATATAATGTAATATAACACACACGTGTGTATTTTATTACATTTTTAAAATTCGGGTTGCCCGATAGATGGCATTCAATGGGATCTGTTTCTCATATTTAAAATTTGACAAACAATGGTATAAGAATAGTATCAAGAGAGATGGTAGCATCTCGCGCCAAGAAGCGCCAAGTTATTCAAATCACGATACGGCACAACATATATATAGTAAATTAATATTACTGCAACATGTTTAAATATTTAATGAAATACTTATCGAACCACGAATAATTTAACCAAATTTATCATCTACACATTTATAATTGAAAATAAAGAATTGTAGAATTACAAAAAGATTTACATTAAATATTTTACTATTCAGTATAATATACGATCTCAAAAATAAAAATTTTTAAAATGTAAAACTAAAAATTTCGATATAATAAATCCAAATTCATTAATTAATAAATCAAAGAGACATTTTCATTTATGTAAAAAGTAACATAAATTATATAATATATATATAACTAACGTATATAATATTAGTTATATATAATTCAAACAACTTTATATCCATAATATATCCATGATATTCATGCATCCATAGGTTTATTCATGGATGCGTTAATAGGTTAATTCATGGATGTATGAATAAACCTATTTACATTTATTTTTTGTTTAGTTAAAAAGACTTAAGTCGAATTTTATATCCATAATATATATGTATATTTAATACATATTTCTGTGTGTAGTGTATATAATTATATTTATTACTATAAAAGTATCTGTTTCAGTTATAAAAAGAATTTTACATCTTTACATGATTTGTCAATAAAAAGTGTATTTAAATAGTTTTTTTTTAATGCTATAGAATACTGTCGTTAGTTTAATACTAAATGCAACGTAATATACATTAGTATATAATTTCGAAGGATGCATGTTTAATATTAGACTTTCAAAAACTGATTAACTTTTAGTGCTGAAATGATTAACATATTACCTTTTAAAAGACAAGAATCGAAATTTTGATTATTTCCTAATGCCACTTTTAAAGCACACTTTTCACCTACATTATTTTTATTTCTGTACTTATTAATAAAATTCAGGTTTACCTGGTATTTTCTTCTTCCTCCGTTTTTTCTTCTTCCTCTACTTCCTTCATTTTCTGTAATAATGATATATAGAATATTCTCTTACCTGATATGCAAAATTTACATAATCTCCTACAAGTTTTTCATCAAATGCCTGCTATCTTGCTAATCATGAACATCTCACTGTAAATTTTATAATAAAGATATTAAGTTTAAGAAAAGAAATTGGAGTGAAAATTTATACTGTCATAAAAAATAAAAAAATTTCGTTGTTTCTTAAATCTGTACACAGTATAAAAAGTAATACTCAATAGTTTGTAAAAAAACACAATACTCAAAACAATTATAGATTTTTTTAAAAATTCTATAGATTTAGATAGCATTATGTTAAAAAATAATAATATTATATTTTTACATAGATATTTATAAAAAATAAATCTTATACACCAAGAAACATATCTAAAATTCAAAAAATCTAATAGAGCA
The DNA here is from genome assembly GCA_035220615.1 of Leptothorax acervorum. NCBI lineage: Eukaryota > Metazoa > Arthropoda > Insecta > Hymenoptera > Formicidae > Leptothorax > Leptothorax acervorum. The sequence continues at coordinate 118,545 of JASTWQ010000253.1, read as the reverse complement.
TACCTATATATATATCTACATTTGAAAAAATAATTTTCTAACTATTTTGAATAGTGTATTTATATTAAAAATTTAAATATTTAAAATAAAGATTGCAAAGAATTTAAACAGAATAGCACTTAAAACAATAAAGATAATACAATATTCAATACGCAGAAGAAAGATATACAATATTTGACTTATATTAAGGCTCCTGGATAGTCACCGCGGCCATATTAGATCGTGACATCAGAAGCGAGAAGTGACACGTTCAGAATTCTTGCGTGTCATTGCCAAATAAAAAGACTTCTGCATAAAATGACACTTTATATCACTTCAGCACACTTCCAAAATACTTCGTGGTTTATCCCTTTCCCTTAATAGTTGATAAATAGCAGGAAAATGAATGTGATATGAAGTCTAATCATGCGCCTGCGCATAAGCCTGCATGATTAGGTTTCGTTGTGGTTTCGTATTACATTCATTTTACGGCTATTTATCAACTATCAAGGGAAAGGGATAAACCACGAAGTATTTTCAAAGTGTGCTGAAGTGATATGAAGTGTCATTTTATACATAAGTCTTTTTATTTGGCAATGATACGCAAGAATTCTCAACGTGTCATTTCTCGCTTCTGACGTTACGATCTCACGTACCGCGTTAAGTATCCAGGAGCCTTAATTAACATATTTATTTTTTCTTACCATGAATTCCATTATTCCTTCGTGATTTTCAACAGTTAGTAATAAGTTCTACAATCCGATGATTTTTCAAAGAATTTGATGCTACATTCGGTCTATATCGAATTATTCATTTATTCATTCATTTATAAAAAAAATTCATTAATATATTGGACATACTATGTAAATGTTAGAGAATATAAGTAAAAATAAAACATACGATAATAAATAAAAAATACGATAATGAATAAAGGAATGAATGAATAAACGAATGGAAGAATGAAACGTATTATACCGTTATTAATGCTTTTTGGTGCATTAACTTTTAAGCTGAAATAAAAAGTCTTTATATGAAAATCAAATCACAGTTTCTACATAAATCTCTCTAATCTCAAAGTCAGGATTTTGATTTCGAGCCACTCATTTTTAAAAACAACCTAATAATCTTCAGAAATACTTTGAGAGATATTAGAAAATAGGAAAAAAAGTTACATAGCAAAAAAATGTTAAAAACAAGTCTACACACTTAAATGTCTCGAAAAAACAAGGAAAATAAAAAGAAATGTAAATAGCGAATACGTATACACGTATTATTTAAGATGATAGATTAGTGTAATAAATATTAGAATAAAATATAAAATATTTTATAAACTATTAATTTTTTGATAATTTCATATTAACATTTTTATATGCAGAATTATTTTTCTCTCTGCCTCTCTAAAAGGGAATTTAATTATTTAGAACAAAATCATACATAATTTCATTTAAAGAAAATGTTGATGGCAATTCTAAAAAATGCTAATAAATGTTAAAAAACATAAAAGTTATAATATAAAGTGGTATAAGTTAATTCTATATATCATATTTGCCTTCTAAAACAATGGATTCTTATTTGAAATATTCTCTTCAAAAATGATTGTTTTTTAAACATATTTTTTAGTTCCATTATTTTTTCCTTCATCTTATTTGTATAAGATGCGTGTTAGCAACACTCAATATACATATATATTCATATAAATTTTGGTATTTTGTGTACACGTATATGTATGTGTATAAGCAATACTCAATATAAGTATAATAATTATATATAAGCAATACTCAATATATATCCTTATAAGTGTAATAATTGCGTATAAGCAATACTCAATATATTCGTATTATAATCTTGTGTATGAGTAGGGGAGACCGGGGCTAACTCGATACCGGGGCAAACTTGACACTAGGCTTTGTGCCTATTTAAATTTATCGTAGAAACTTGCCTTTCCTATGGTAAATGCGTCTTTTTATGTCAGTGTTGTCAACGAAATTTGGTGACATTCTGAGTTATGGTGCAACTTCTAATGCGATATAAGCGTTTTTGATGGTGAAAAGTAATTTTTCTGATCTCTCGAAAATTTCTACTCTTTGATCGAGCTTTACTCTTACGAATCTACCATTAAGTTATGTTGATGGGAAATTCGATGCTCTATACGAATCCGATAATAGTTTTTGCATATTTTCAAAATTTATATGTTTTTGGAGTGACAAAAGTGAAAAACGACGTTTGGGGCAAAGTCGACACCACGCCACCGGGGCAAAGTCGACACTAATCTATTTCGATAAAGCGTTGTAAATAAGTCATTTGCTTTTGGCTTGCAGCAAAATAGTTTGTACATACAATAGAAAAAAACCAGTGATAGATAAGGAAATAATGAAAGAAGCTGTACTTGCCGTAAAAAGGAAAAAATGAAGATCAAACATGCTGCAGAAATATTCGGGGTGTCAAGAAAAATTTTCGTTTATTATGACTCATGACAAATTTGCACGCATGGCCGATCACGAGTTTACCTGCATTAAGCGGAGTCTACAATGAGAATTTAAGGCGTAAAATTTAAGCTTTAAGCCTTAAACCGTAAGAAATTGACAATCACAGTCGAGTATTCTTCTCATATTCGACTGTGATTTGTCAATTTCTTACGGCTTAAGGCTTGAAACTTAAATTTTACGCCTTAAATTCTTATTGTAGACTCCGCTTTAATTGTTTTTCAGACATGAGTTCAGAAGAAGATAATTGAAAGTTCAACAATTTTTTTCTCATTATTTCCAATGATTGTTTTGCTTTATTCCGAATTTTTGTACTTTCTAAATACACGATAAACAACATATTTCATTTTCAGACAATAAAAAAATAAGTCAGATCAAATTGTATCGATTAGACAAAGTGTCGAGTTTGCCCCGGAATTTTTCAATTTGAAAATTTGTCTTCGCGTCACTTTTCCTCGCCTGGGGGCAAAACAAAGCGACGTACAGCAAAACTTTCTTATACAATTTTGTACCTAAAAGAACACTCTTTAAATGTGTACCATTGAATTCGCTTGAAAATTTTAATTAGGTGTTGAAAATTGCCTTTGAAAAAATCGTGTCGAGTTAGCCCCGGTCTCCCCTATGTGTATAAGTAATACTGTATAAGCAATACTCAATATAAGTGTAATAATTGTATACACTATACAGGGTGTATCATTTCAAGTGATGCAGCTGATGAATATCTCGAAAGATATGAAAGATACGGAATAATGTTTCAGACAAAAGTCGTATGGTTTCAAGGGGGACATAAGATGGTGGCAATGATTTGATCTTGGATGGTCGTTTGAAGCTCACGTGAACGTCACCTTTAATTTCTTACATGGAACCCCCTATATTGTAGTTATTTGTAGTATATTGTTTGAAAGGGCATAAAATAAGAAAAATTTTGGCGCAAACCAGACGTCGATACGTTGACCCGTTCGGGAGTTATTTAAGTTTAAAGTTGGAAAAAGTCAATTTTTGACCCTAAATAACTCCCGAACGGGTCAACGTATCGACCTCTGGTTAGCGCCAAAATTTTTCTTATTTTATGCCCTTTCAAACGATATACTACAATATAGGGGGTTCCATGTAAGAAATTAAAGGTGACGTTCACGTGAGCTTCAAACGACCATCCAAGGTCAAACCATTGCCACCATATTATGTCCCCTTTGAAACCATACGACTTTTGTCTGAAATATTTTTCCGTATCTTCTATATCTTTCAAGATATTCAGCTGCATCACTTGAAATGATACACCCTGTAATACACCCTGTATAAGCAATACTCAATATATATTAATGTAAGTGTAATAATTGTGTATAAGCAATTCTCAATATATATTCATACAAGTGTAATAATTGTGTATAAGCAATACTCAATATATCCGTATAAATTTAATTATTTTGAGTATGTGTATAAGCAATACTGAATAATATATCCACATAATGTAATAATTGTATATAAGCATACTCAAAACGTTTTCATATATATATATATACTGTATTAACTGTATAATATAGTGTGTATGTTTGTGTGTGTGTATGTGTGAAATATATAAATCTAATAATACATACCCATAATGCTGAGTTATATCATCGTCTGGTATACCCAATGGCTCATTTCGTGAGAATGTAATTTTCCGTATCTCTTCAATTTTTTTAATTTCACTTTTTTGGAATATCGGATCTTTACCTTCATCTACAATTGACCATTTTTCTCAATTAGCTGCAATTAGCTTATTATACAGATTATGCATATTATACAAGTCTTCATTACGTTGAAATTGCAATTCTTCATTATGTTGAAATTGCAACTCTTCATTATGTTGAAAATATTGAATTTAATTACATTATATTAATAATATAGTATCATAAACAGTTTCTCTAAAAATTAAACAGTTATAAGTATCGCAAAACTGACATAATACTTTACTTTGTCTTCGAGGAAGAATTATATCCTCTAGATTTATAATGTCCCGTTCAATCTTGTCTGACATACTCTGATCCTCTGTTGGAATACTGTTCTCTTTGTAAATACTTATCTTGATTTTTTGCAGTTCTTTCTTATCGATGAATATACCTTCTGGACCGTTACCTATCACTGATGCTCTTTGTCTGAGATCATTTAAAAAACAGTGTATCAATTTCAAGACATTCTTTTCTAATAAGAAAAAATCGACAACAAAATAAGTTTAAGAAAAGCGTTAAGTTTATATCGGAGTTATATTTATGTTGCTATATTTTATATTATGCTCTCCCGATACTATTCGTATCTATAAATTACGAATTTCCCATTTTCTTGCCAAACGCATTCCATGTTTAATTATTAACATTTAATCTGCAATTCAAAATTTCTATATATTATGTACTCTTTAGAAGTAGACTGCTCAGGGGAACTAGTTTTTCTTCGTTGTGGACTACTGCTCTTGATTCGGCTTTCATGTAGAGATCTTTTCTTTTCAATTGCTTCAGCTCGTTTCCTCTTATAAGCTTCCTCGTACTCTTCAATCTTTTTTTTCTTTAGTTTCTCGTGCTGTTTTTCTCGCTCTTGTAGAGCATGCCACCAAAGTGGCTTTCTATTCAATCTTTCCTGCTCTTGCTCTTCCAATGTCGATCGCCACTTTTTGCGAGAGTCCATTGTTATCGCTGTAAAAAACAATATCATATAACAATACGGTTTTGTAAAAAAAATAAATAGAATCAATTAATAATCTTGTCTTTCGTTAGCAACGTACATACAATGTATCTATTTTTTAGCGATTAATTAAGTATAATTAATTAAGTAATAAATTAATATCTTTTGCACGAATTCTTCTTGTTGTCCTGCACCAAAGTTAAATGAAACAGAATTTAAAACACACGTTTACGAAATATTTTATGGCAGTTTTATAATATTTTATAATTTTGTCAGAACGAAAATATGTATGTACCTCGTGACGTAAGCACTTTTTGATCACTTTAACATGCAGGATGATGCAACTCATGCAACTCAAGAATATCTAACCTGGAAGCGGACGTGGAATTACGACGTGTAGCGTGCATGATTTTTTTCTGAGGAATTTTAGCTATACCTTTAAAAATAAAATTGTTTTATACTGACAATCTTACCTAGTGCGCAAAGAGCGGAATGATTTCGCACAATTACAAAGAAACGCTTCTTCTTGCCTTCTAGAGTCTGGACGCATATGCAACGATGCAACTGATATGCAACGCCAAGTGCCAACGCCACGCCGCCAGCCACGAGCCACCACCGCACCACGTGCCACGTTTCGAAATTTCGAACACAGCTAACAAAGGAGCAAACGGAAATGACCGAACGGTGGTTGAAACTAGAGATCCTCTAAGGCCGGTATTCATAGTCTTCAAGACCGTCTTAAGTAATGTCTTAAGACGCTAATACGGCTCTGTGATTGGTTCATGACATCTTAAGATTGAACTTAAGACGGTCTTAAATAACTATGAATACCGGCCTATGAATACCGGTCTTTACAGGGGATCTCTAGTTGAAACTGAAGATCGGGGGAGTGCATGGAGATGCATCCGGTGCCACATGACTCGCGCCCAGCTCTGTGCGCGACTCGGCCAACCCTTGCGCCCTTTGTTGGCTCGAGATTTGATCGACCAAACTTGACTTATAAAAGTGGTTGTTTCAATTTTTAAAATCCCGTAAAATTAGTGAGCGTGATTGCGCTTTTTTATTACATGCACTCTTCTGCAAAGAGTTACTTTTCATTCAAATTTTCTGATTAACTATAAATTCTTAGGTAAAAAAAGTCAAAGTATCATTTGTTGCAAATTTTCAATTTACATCTGGATATCGGTACTGAAGCGTCTTATATCGTTGGTAATAAGCATAGATTTCTTGAAAATTATAAGCATGAGCATAGATTTATCATAGGATTAACAAAGGATAGAAAAATTAAGGTGTTTCAAAGACAACAGTCAGTTATAATTTTCTGCCTTTTATTTAAAGCCACAGATAAAAATTTATGAGCTTACAACAATGTTGATGTTACCAACGCTTGTTGTTCACTTTTTAGCTGGCTGCTTGGCAGGGGCAGCGGTTTTCGTGGTATCTTTGTCAGCTTTCGCTTGCTTCTTCGCGGTTTTGTATTTAGCCAATTGCTCTTTCCTCCTTGCCAAGAGCGCGACGGTCTTCGACGTCGACGATCTCTTTGACAATTTTACCTGCAATATACGAAGTCAAAATTTCGAATACAAATTGTTTAATTAATTTCATTTTTCGATCCATATTTTGGATCCAGAAATCTTATTAATATTTGAAATATTCTCATCAAAATTTCTTATTTTATGCACAGATATATCTTTAAAAAATAGAAGTTTCTTGCTTCAATACTGCTTCAATATTGCTTTGTAATTTTGAGACGTATAGAACAAATTAAAAGACACAGTTGTATGTACTTACGCCTCGTTTCTCAGCGAGAAGATCCTTTTCGCGCTGGCACTTCTGCGCAGTCAGGATGGCGGCGCGTTTCAGAACTGCGGCATACGGGTTGAGACGTAGCATAGCCCGCGTGTTAGCCAACGGGTTCAGTTTCTTCACTCTACGCACCACCTTCTTCCTGTAATTGTAGAATAAAATGTATCAATCACATTATCTATCGTGAATGATGATAGAATAGACTCTTCAATGTAGCGTTCCAGTGCGCTATCAGTTAAAAAAAAAAAAAAAAAAAATGTCGAGATACGTATAATTTTTTCGCCTATAATTACCTGGGAGCTCTTAAGACTTTACGGATTTCCTCAGACTTGAGAAGTCTGGATAGATCCGTATTGGCCATTTTGGGGAATGGCAAGTTATATCCTTTCTTAAGCTGCGATTCTTTACGCCAGGTTCCGTAAAGGGCGTCCAATTGTTCAAATGCGGACTTCGTCCAGATTACGAAGCGTCCGACGTGGCCACCAGGTGCCAATTTCAGCAGATTCATCTTGTTGATGTTCATCAGAGAGACGCCAGGGATATTGCGGAATGCTTTACGGATGCCCTAAAAATCATTACGTAATTTACATAACAATCTTTTATAATCTCCACAAGATCTGATGATTAACTTCATATATGAATGTAAATAAAATTTATTTTGATTCACACACAACTCATGTATTTACAGATTAAAATATAGACAACATACTTAAAAAAAAAAAAATAAAACTGCTTACCTGATCTTGACCATATATAATCAAGGGTCCACGTCGCTGAATGCGTCGGCGATTACGCATTTTACCTTTGCCAGCACGGAAACGTTGGGACTTATACACCTAATAAATAAAATATAATTTAAAATAATTTGGTTCAAAATTTAACAAAAAACCTATATAATTTAAAAAATTAAGAACACTTGCGTGGACTTAACTAATTGCCTCTTATATAAAAAATTAGAATTCTAATAAAATATGAAGGAAACTGTTTGATAATTCATACCCTTTGCTAGTGAGCGTAAATCAACTAGTAAAGAACGCCTGAATACCATATTTCTCTAGCACCTATTAGGAGCATCCAAGCTAAACTTTGTTTTAGCAAAGATGCGGACATTCATTGGTGCACATGGACGTGACATGAGATAACATGAAGAGAAAGATTCTTAAGACTAAAACTTAGAAATTAATACCTTTTGGATATCATTCCAAGCCTTGATGCGTCTCAAAAAGATGACAGCCTGCCTAGTTTTAATGTATTCCTGAATCTTGTCGGAAACAACCAACGGAAATTCCGGGACCTCTTGAATCATGTGTCCTGTGTACAAATACGAAAACGCAATGTTACATTAATCTCTCCATTTTACTCAGTCTATTCATACCTAAATTACTTTTAAAATAAATATATCAAAATTGTTACAAAATTAATCATTAGTAAACACATAACAATTACAAAATTAGAATTTTTAACGCTTCTTCCGAATTATTGAAAAAAATGTAACTGAACTGAATGTTTCTCTCAAAAAAATTTCATTTAACGTTTCTTTTAATAAAAAAATGTTATCTATGCAAACGACACACGTACCTTTAGACTGCACGAGTGCGGGGACACCGGAGGCGGCGATGGCAGAAACGAGAGCGTAACGTTTCTGATTGACGTTGACACGATGATGCCAACGTCGCCACGGCTTGGTTGGTGCAAACATGCGCCCGCCTCGGCACATGTTACCGAAGGCACCCTGACCAGAACGATGGGTACCACCGCCGCGTACACGAGGTATACGGGCCACAGCACGTCCAGTACCCCATGATTCCGCAGAGGTTTGATGACCTGCGAGAAACAAAGACGTTCATTAACTTCATGTGTATTCATTTATTATATATTATTCAAATATACCCAGAATGAAATTGTCATCAATGCATATGGAATAAAATGAAGACATCGGTATTTACCAGCCTCTTTAGAGACACAGTACGCCTGTCTCCTGTTTGTAGAAATCAGCTGGTGAACGACATTCACGATATCAGGACGAATCGGTGCCTTGAAGACAGACGGCAAGGAAATCGTTTCGCCCGACGCCTCATTCTTGTCGGTGTACACCGTGATAAGCGGTCGTGCTGTTGATAACGACTAAAAAGAGAATCTAAATTGTAACAATGCAGGCGATCGTATCAATGAAGTTCATAAATATGAAGTGGACCGTACATTTCTTGTCGCCTAACAATTTGAGATTATATATAGTTAAATATCTGAAATAGATCCTCAAAAATTCAGATTTATCAGTCTGTATCTCTGTATGGCACATGCTACAGAATAATAAGGTCAATTGATCTTAGAAAGGTAAAAGTCGTTTTTGTTCGCGGCATCGAAATTCCTCTCCGCCAAAATTCGCGCTCGCTGGATGGTGACGCGATTTTTGTCAGGTCGTTGTTCGACGATCGACGGACAACCGCGTGCTCCGTACACGCGACATCCGTCGCAATGGCGGACCGGACATATTGCCGACACGTGCACATGCTACCGAGGAATTTAGGCACGTGTTGACGAGCTCCGCGCGAATCCTCTCATGTCGGTCGCGGTAACGCGGACAATTTCCCGGCCGTTATTAGGAGACAGCGCGTAGAGTTGTACCGTACGAACACGTTCGCGAGGATATTACAGATGGTACGCCGCGCCGGAGATGGTTGGGGACGACGGTCGGGAAAGGCACGGACGGGCGCGACCCATCGTGACGAAATCAAGCGGGCGGTAGCGCGAAATCGGCGCGGAGAAAATTCTGCGACGTCCGTTCGTACGTGGGAGACTGTATTCCTTACCATCTCGCGTCCTTCCTATTATTTTTCACGCATGAGACGAAACCTAACCAGACCGCGTTCGCACGACTTGTCTGGCCACGGGTAGAAAGGATCGGGCCGGGTAGAGTGGAAACTGGAAAGTCTGGTGCGTAATGCGGATACTGCGCATGCGAGTCGGCCCGCCAATCGAGTGTTGCTGAGAAGAAAAATGGCTACGAGCTGAATTTCAGAGCAGCCTTTTGTTATTTATCGTAAGACGTAAAGATATATAATATATAATATATATATATATATATATATTATTATTATATATATATATATATATATATATATTATATATATATATTATATATATATATTATATATATATATATATATATATTATTGATATCGTGATCTTAATTGTGTGTCCGTGTGGTTTTTGTGTAATTATAATATTGAATAATACGTAAGTAAAAGACCTGTATTATTCTCAGAAATTGATATTAATTCAATTAGATTTCTACTAAACTCACAATTAGTAAATCGCGTATTTGTAAGCTGGCTCCACAAAAATAAACGCATCAGCCATCGCGATGGTAGCGCTACCGCGGCGAATTTCGCGTTTAATCTCGCGGGCTCAATCCCTCAATTCCGAATCCGTCATTATTTCCGTCAAGTCGGTCGTCTTCGTAAGTATCCGTTGTCGATGACCGTACCGTACGCCGCCGAGCCCTCCGGAAAGTTTGACCGCGTACCGGTTAACGCAGCTCGCGCGTGTAATAACGGAAATCACTCACGTCGTCCTGTCCGCGCGTTTCCTGCGACTTGTGTGCTCGAGGACATCGACTTGCGGTCCTTGCGGAGGTAGTACTGCCATTCTACGAAATCGTTCGAGGTACGTACGCGCCCACGACGTGGTTAATGTCTCGCCGAAAAAAAATATACCCCTCGCCGTTGCATCGATGCGACCGATTAACGCTGGCGTCAAAATCTTTCTCTTTTTCTTTTTTTCTTTCCGGCGATTTAATCGCCTCCTCCGCGAAATTCGTTGCCTTGGCGGGTAATTAAACAGGAAGGGGGAGGGGAGTACGCGTTTTTGCTTGCGATAACGTTATTTACGACTGTGTATCACATTTGGACATCAATATGATAAGTAGAAGCTGTCGAGTGCACTTTGCTACACTTTCTGCACTCGACGACCTCTCGACGTGGGCAGAAGTAGCTCGGGATAAAGAAGGAAGGAAGAAGGGAGATTCTGGGAAAGTGCAGAAGATGCGAACGCGATAAACATGTTTTTTGGTACTCTTGTGGAGAAGGAGTTTCTTCATCAGGAATTTCTTCGTTAGAAAGATGATAATAAGTATCGTTTTTATCGTTAATGAGACGATTCGGAGGGGGACGCTTTTTAAGGTTACGTTAGATCTGTCGTACCTAACCTGACAAAGTGCGCGGAATTGCAATGTTTCGTACTCTCGGCACATTCGGTCAAATAATAAATTATTTCAGTAAATTTATTGTAATTGCATAGATTTTTTTCAAAAGTCTTTAACAAACTTTGAAGCTACATTTTTTAGCTTTGCCAAAATGATGAACTTTCCGTGTGTCAAGATTGAAATTTGAAATTGTAAAAGACCGTAGATTTTCACACAGATCTCTTCAAGAGATTTTTTTAAAATAAAATGTTTATAATTTACATATTTTTCATATTTATTTATACAATATTTATAATATTTGAATTACAACTATTAATATTTAACTTTAAATAAATTTAATTTAACTTAATTCAATTTTTAATAAAAATATAAGAATAGTCATGTAAAACATACAATTTATTAGTTTATAATAACGTGTAGTTTACAATAACGTAGATTCTCACATAGATTTCTTTTCAAAACTTTTCAAAAATAAAATATTTACAATTTTCATATTTTTCATATTTATTTATACGACATTTATAATACCTGAATTATACAAATATTAATATTTAACTTTAAATAAAATTATTTTAACTTTAATTTAACTCAATTCATTTTTTATTAAAGATATAAAAATAGTAATGACCATGTAAAACATACTTTATTAGTTTATGTAACAAAGCTGCATTTTTTGCAAAGTTGTACTCGAGCAACGTGTAAAAAGTATGTGCTAAAACTTTGAAAACGATGACCGGTGAGGTACTAACGGTTTTCAATCAACGCGATTTCTCGCGGTGTTAATTTTTATTGCGGTCAGTTTCGATATAACAAACAACAAAGATCCCGTAAAAAATACAACAATCGAAAGCGCGTCGTTAGAAAAATGCGATGTCTGCCGCTAAAACACCGAGTACGCAGAGATTCTTAATTTTTAATGGACGAAATGCAGCTCGCGGTTCATTCATGCGAGACATGTACTGTGTATAATAGGTCTGTTCGTTTTAACTGAACTTCTTGCACGGTTCATCTTTCCTCGTTTTTTCTTTTCACGTTAGAAATAAAAAGAGAAAATATGAACTGTGCAAGAGGTTCAGCTAAAACGAACAGGCCTAATATTACATCCTCTAATCACTAGAGTAAGTAGCAAAAGCTTCTCTTTGCTAAAAAAAAAAACCACGCTGTATACAAGTTGAGAAGTTTAAAGCGTGATGTAGATTAATTTCTCAGAATATTAAAATCGTAATATAACAGATAAAATATATAAAGTAACAATTGTACGATTCTCGAGAAAGACATTCAACTGCTACATCATTTTTTTCCGATCGTGAGAGAAATTAATACGTCACACTTTACGCACCTCGTTCCTGTATACCACTAACATTTTTATTTTATGCATTACAAACGTGCTTATTGTTCTAATCGTAAGGCGTTCGGATTACATTATAGGCAACTATATATCAGATTATTGTTGTACAAACAACTTGTTCTCGGTGTATAAAATAGAGATGTTGATTGCGCAAAATGGCAATAAATAATTAGTGTTGAATGCAGAGGCTATATGAAAAAGAGCGAAATTAATTATGATAATAATATTACTAAAATTAAAATTTTTTAAAGTCTGAAAGAAAGTATACAAATTGATGAGCGAATATCTATGAGTATAGTAATATTTATATGAATATATTGAATATATTGATAAAAACCGAACGGATGAGTTTCAAAAACTATCTAATTCTAATCTATAGCGTAGTAATATGATCTGCCATATTATGCTTTGTGAGTTGTGACACATTTGAGACTAATTCCTTCCCGAGTCATTTACTGTACATTGGCGAGAATGTCAGCAGAGAATCAGTGAGAACGTTACATTACATCTTTTTTTTTTTATTATGGATATATATTATAGGTTTATTCGTTTTATATTTCTTATTTTCTTAGCAAACTTAGTTAATTGCAGGAAATAAATTGAATGATAAAATACGGAAAATTATATCAATTGTCAAATTGGCATCCAGTGATTCTACGAAGCGTCGATCGATCAATTGTATCACAAATCAAATTGTTCTAATCAAATCTTGATGAACTCACGTTCCATCGGTTGGAACAATGAATATTTATGCAAACGATATAAATTATACGAAATAGGCACCTGAAGATGGTCGCCTTCGAGGTGGTCATTTCTGGACTCAACTTTCTCAAGAGTATCATCTACAGCTGCTCCAACTTGCGATCCTTTTCAAGGTTTCAAGAGAACCGTCTGAAAATAATAACTGTTTCGTAGAGGATTAAAATACAACTTGACTGTAAAACAGATCTCTTGCGCCAACTTGATACATCGATCAGAAAAGTGTTACCCGAAAGGAGCGCGGAGCATCGAAATGTCGTGACACGCAGAAACGACCTTAGACCTCGAAGGCTTCCCACTGCTACGCTATCATGGCAGCGATCGGGCTGAAGCGCATGATTTTACTGAGAAGGATCCAGGCTACCGACGCGAGAGCACAGAGGGTGACTCCACCCCATCCCAGGTCCATGCTCCATGCGGTGGTGACTCTCCTGGCCTTGAGGACGTTGCGGAGAACGGGCATACCGATCACGCCGTCCTCAGGCCCGTCCGTTATTGTTTTGGCCCCGCGATCCTGGGCCCTCTTGAAGTGGATGATCGTGAGCGTGAATAGCGCGAATGTTGCTGGAATGAGATTCCTTGCTTATTCGCCGTTGCTTAACACTTTAGTAGTTATGTCATATGCATATGATAGACTCATTTTTTTTTTCTTCTATCCTAGCATCGTACTTAAATATTGATAGATTAAAATCTTGATAGATCATTAGTCTACCAAGTGATTGATAGAGAGAGATAATTTTACCTGCAAGGAGGTACATCACTCCTGTCACGAGGACGGCCGATATCTGATGCCTGCATAGTCCGAAAAATCCTATAAGTGCAGCGCATCCTAAAATGATCAGGCACACCAGGGAGCACGAGATGCTTAGATTTTGCATTCCTGGAACGGAATATTGAAATGATTAACTAACGAGATTCTTGATAAATATAAAATTTATAGGAAATATAGCGATTTATTCCACCAAGAAATAAAATTCGTTATAGATTAAAGCCCATGTTGCATTTAAATGTTATTTATGTACTATTTACTTACGATTTTGCCAAACTCCGCGCTTTTCCTCGTACACCTCACTCGGCGTCAAGTGATTGACACATCTCCTTTGCGGGAAACCCACCTGACTTAACAGCTGTAACTCTTCCTCTAAAAGAACACGATTTGTCGATAATTTAATCTTTGTTTCTTGCCGCCCAAATATATAAAATTATACGAAAAACCAGTTACTTTCAAAATCATTCAAAATCATCGCAGGGAAACAATCCTTCTTTAATTTATATGCCATTAAGACATTCTTTGATTTGATAGATTTTACCGTAGGAAACTTTAACACCTTGGTCGTGATATAAATGTCATGTGCGAAGGTGATGTAGGCAGTGCTAGGCACTGCTTGGCGTGTTCAGATCCTATGAACGTAATTCCGGCAAAAATAACTAAGTGAGACAATTACGACCCCGAATTCTTCAAGTACTCTCAAGGTTGCACCCGTTCCCGTTCGATTAAACGAAAAGGTATATGTATCTCTCGTTAAGTATATATATCGTTACATTAGGCTGCACAAATACTTTAATGTTTTATTAGATACACAGAAAAAAAGAATATTCTTTATTTCAAAATATCTTTAGTTTTAACGTAGAAATCTTGAAATAAGATTATATTGCGTTATTATATTAAACGATTATTAATTAATTATATTAAACGAAGAAAACTTGCTTGAATGAAGCATTTATATAGTTTAACCAAGAAAAAAATGTTGAAATAAAACGTTGAAATTTTTATAAGAAGATTATAGTTGTTTCGTATATAAGCAAGATTATTGATACTCTTCTTATAATCTTCTTATAAGAATTTCAACGTTTTATTTCAACATTTTTTTCTTGGATTAACTATACATATAAATGCTTTGTTCAAGCAAGTTTTCTTCGTTTAATATCAACGTAATATAATCTTATTTCAAGATTTTCACGTTGAAACTAAAGATATTTTCAAATCAAGAATATTCTTTTTTTCTATGTAGGCACTTTTCATATTATAATCGTGTCTTTATGAATACATATTGAGCATTTTCTAGTTTTACTATATTTCTTTTACAGATATAAAATAAAGAATAATATCTGAAGAAAAATTTAATGCCTTTAAAAAAAATTGACGGTGTTTATCGTATTTCGTGAAAATAAGTATCTTACGTTGGAATTAGATAGATATTACGACGTCTATATTGCACGTACACGTGACTATATTTAGATGCCACCTTGACTCTGGCCGGAGATATCGAACCGCCGAATCGCACGATTTAAGTACAGACTACAGAGTATCTCTCTCTCTCTACGATTGCGTGACCGTGATCTCTGCTTTTTCCATGGATTTGAGCAACACAATTCTATTAGACCCAAACCTCATTCGCATGCCGATTCATAAGACCGATAATGTTTTTATTGGCACGAGCAAGGAAATATACGAAGTCGTATCCATATCTTAATAACATCTGGATATAAAAGAACGGTACAGTCTAACGTTGCATACATCCACGAACGACCACAAACGACGAATAATTTTTATTTATTTTTGTAAAGAAAATTTCTTTTGGTTCGCGTTTCTCCTCATTAATCTTCTATTATTATCAGTGTCTACGGCAATAACAGCTTTCAAAGATAATTACAAGTAATTATCACAACTGAAATCGGCAGAACTGAAAACTGCACCCATTGCATAATGATAATAATTCGTAAGTTGGATTAAGCCGTGGAATGAGCTGAAAACATTAGGATATTTTGCATTCACAATCGTGGATAATGTATTTAATGTATTTAAATCCTGAAGCGTGTACAACAGATATATGTGCAGTCTTAGGTCTAAGTTGAACGTTATAAAAACTGCGATAGCTTCTACCTGACAATGAAACACACATAATCCAGATCCCGCCGTGCATGGGAACTAGGAAGGACGAACTTTTGGCGACACGATGCCTATTTCGGTGATTAATGGAAGACTCTAGTCTTGCCACCTGACCGTTCAGGTACCACGTGAGGTTGACGTTCGCGCGGATCAAATCTTCCTTGTCCCAGCTGATCTCTTCCCAGTGATCCGACATTATCGCGCCACATAAGAGCCCCGTGGCTAAAAAACGACAAAGAAAAACGCAGTTATTGAGATGCTCGTGTTTCTATAAAGTCCCGGTTTATAATGAAATTTTCTCTTTGAAAAGAAATAGGCTGGATGATTGAAACATCTCTTCGGAATAATAATCGAAGCCAAACAATTCAGAACTGTGTAATTTTGTTCTCAACTTTCCAATGAAATATATCTTTCGTTCCAGCTTCTTGAAAATGTACTACGTTGATAGAGAAACCGCATTGATCTTTATACATTTCACGGTTTGAGAACGTCAGTCAGTCTCTTCCGGGAACGCGGCACCGGTCTCTTTACCTGCGGCGGTCAGCATGAGGGTGATGAAGAGGAAGACGAGGCGCGAAACGGGGCCCCGGGGCACGCGGGTCGACTCCATCTGCTTTCGGACGGCGGCGCCAAGGGCGACGCCTCTAACGCGACGCTCGCGTCCCCCGACTCGTTACTGGCCGACAATCCACCCTTAGAACCTGCTCTCTTTCGCTTTCTCTCCCCGGCATCCTCGCGATGCGGACGCCCTCCACCACTCCACCCTTCCACGTCGAAGCGCCACGACGAATCGACCCACGAGGACAGCCACCCGGTCTCTCTCCTTCCCCACCCGCGGATGCTGCGGATGTCCACTTATCACCCACGCACCCCTTCTACATTGTTCTGCCGAAACAATTGAGTTGTACGATCAAAGCTCGTGTCGCGCTAAACGTTGTAGATTGAGATTTCCAAGATTTGATATAAGTCATCAAAGATCAAGGGCTGTTTGGCAGTAATTAAATTCTTAAATAAAATTAATTTGAAAATTCCAACTCTTGCCACAATTAACGTTATCACTTTTGAAATAAGATCCTTGTTCGCGTCTACATTTGTCTTGCTAATACTTAATATATCTGGTCGAGAAATATATGTAGTCTGATGTGAGCCTAATGCTGCGCATATGCATCCATCATCCCCTTGACGCTAGATCAGGAGGTACGGAAATTTGTTAAACTCAGTTCTTTTCTTGTAACGCTGGAGAGATCATGATACAGAAGAGATGTGACATAGTACAGATTTTCTGCTTATTTACATTTCCTGTTCCAAGCAATGTTTTTTATAATGTTCTCGCTAATTGATCTTACCTTTCGATATACCCTGCGTTGAAATTTCTCGCCATTCTCAAAATGCATATGCAACTGGTACTACATGAGAATTCTCCCGTCTTTGTTCTTTAGATGGCCGATGTATCGGAGGAAGTACCGATCAAGGATGCCGCGACGGCAATCTCTCAGGGCAAACGTCACCTCCTGGTGCGCGATTACCACCTCGCAGTAGCAGTCCTAGCTCGTGCCTGCGAACTTCTCGCTCAGGAGCATGGAGAGACCGGCGACGAGATGGGCGAGCTCTACCTACTTTATGGACGAGCTCTTCTGGGTCTGGCACGCGAGGAGGCGGGGGTGCTGGGAGGTGGTGTGCCCGGATCCGAGGAAGTTAGTCAGGATGAGCAAGGTGAAGAAGAGGAGGAGGAAGAAAACGACGAGGCGGCCGTAGCAGAAGGCAATCATACCACGGATAGCCCTTGCACATCGAACGGCAAAGAGGATGATAAGCAAGAGACAACAGAGAAAGAAACGGAGAAAAAAACTGAGAAGGAAACGGAGAAAGAAACGGAGAAGAAAACGGGGAAAGAAACGGAGAAAGAGGATAAAGATCCGAAGGATGGGAAGAACACAAAGGCTGAAAAAGATGAAAAGACAGGAGAGTCCGAAAAAACGACTGACAACAAGGTTGAAGAAAAGAGCAAGCAGAGGGAAGAGATTCCTGGCTGTAGTCGAGATCTTGATATGCACAATGGCGAGGCTTCTGGTAGTGGCATGAACAGAAGAGACGAAGATGAGGATGGAGAGGCGGATGAAGAGGATGTTGAGAAGGAAAATGATGAGGACGAAATCAACAATCTACAGGTGATTTACTTTGGCTAATTATGATGTTAAGAAACCTCATCCAGTTAAGTTATGCTGAATTATATCTTTGCTTATTGTCGAATTGATTTATCCAAATTCAATTACTAATTTAATGTAACTCATTGATAACTATACTTAAGTATTGAATTAATTGTAAACGATTTCAATGTCTAATTTCTGTTTCTAGATCGCTTGGGAAGTCTTGGAACTAGCGAAACTTGTGCTAGTAAAACGCGGACCACCGGGCTGGAAGTTCTTGGCTGAGGCCTACCGCCTTCTGGGCGAGGTCGCGATGGAAGGTAGCAACCACGAGAGCGCATTGATCGACTTCAAGGCCTGTTTGAACCTGCTGGAGAAGATGACTCCGCGTGACCATCGAGCGATCGCCGAGATCCATTATCAGCTCGGGTTGGCGCACGCGATGGCGAACAACTTTGACATCAGCATCGAACAATTCAACCAGGCATCCGCGCTGCTAGAAGCGAAGATCGTGCACCTGAAGACTTTGGAGGATAATCCACCTCAATCCGATGATCCCTTCTACACCGTTGAAGGGGAGATCAAGGAGCTGCAGGAACTTCTTCCAGAGATTCAGGAAAAAATCGCGGACATCAAGGATCTGAAGAAAGAAGCCAATGTGATCAAAGAGATCAAGGAGGAGAGATTGAACGGGTGCTCTAGTGAAGGTGAAGCGAATGAGGCTTCTGGAAGTGGTAGTAGTACGTCCAAACCTGCTAGCGATATATCACATCTGGTAAGGAAAAAGCGCAAAGCGGAGGATGAAGAGGAAACCCCTTCTCCTTGCAAGAAACCGATGCAGGAAAAGGATGTGGCGTGAGAAGTGCGAGTATCTGATTTTCACGATAATTAGACTAATCTGAACTCTGATAGAATTAAGAAATGTTGATATTTTTCTCGATAATGTAGAAGAAGTATTTGCTGATGTATAAAAATTCAGTGTTTTCTACAGAAATGACAGTATGCCAGTCGGTGAATTTATTTTCAGTGTAGATATCAATTAGAAATAATCTCTTTAGATCGCCAGCCAAATGATATACATTCGGAACTTACCATTTAAAATCGTTTTATAATATCATAAACTACGCAGAACCGTTTTATAATCGCAGTTTGTCACATATCATCAAGAGAAATGTTTGATATTTTTCTTGATAATGAGAAGTATTTACTGCTATATAAAGCAATGTATTCTGATGAAGATCGTCGATGACGTCGATCAATCATTTCCAACATTTCCAGTCTAAATAATTGTCAGAATTTGTCATAAGTTAATATCCACATTTAAAGCTTATACTTAAAGTCTTTTGTACAATATTGTGAGTTGAATGGAATTGTTTTCTGTCTGAAGTAACAATTTATATCAGTAATATCAGTAAAGGATAAATCTGATAATTAATAACAATAGATTTTGAAGGAATAAATGTAATAATAATTTTTATATTATATATTAAATAGATACCTGTCATATCCATAACTTATTAGACAAATTCTGTTATATTGAAATACGTTAAATCTCCACAACTGGCCCAATGTTAGAAGAGCTTGAAGCTTTACGAGTTTTATTTGAGTAAAAGTCGATGTAATTTAAGAATATCATGTGTGTGTGTTCATTTGAATTATAATATCCTCCCTGATTTTCGCGAGAGAAAGACTGTTGTTGAATTAAAGCGATTTTTTAATTTTCTCTTTGGTTTTATAGAAATATGGCCACTAGGTCATTTCAATCTCAGATTTATACCCCAGCAAATACGTTCGTACGTTAAACGAGACGGGAAACTTTTATATTCCGTTTTATTCAATGATAATCTGTTTGCGGTCGGCGATAAAGCCTAAGTTCTTGAGAATGATGTGTGCGTGCGAACATATTTTTTTTATTTGAAGACATCAGGGAAGCTATTGTGGAACTATTCGGATACATTTATGATTAGAATAGTTGGATCTACTCTGGACATTTGGGCAGTACTCAAAACGATTAGGGAATCTTTCTGGAAAGTCGACTCCAAACGCGGTTCTGCGTCAGCTTTCTTCACGCAAGAGAAGATACCACTAATCTTCGTCATAAATTTCAAAAAGGGTCCAAATGGTAGCCCAAACAGATGGAAATTAATACGTTTCCTCAAAACCGACATAGGTCCATAATAGATCCCAGAATAGGCTACGATGTATTTATTTTAGTTTAGCTGCATAGCGGCAGACACACACACACACACAGTACTGTTTTGAACTGTAGATATAAGAATTCAAGTAGGAGTAAGCGATTGTTTGTGTACGAATATCACGTAAATAAATGTTGAAGCAATGCCTTTTTTTTATCCGCCCGTATCTTTCTTTCAAATCCATTTTCTCTCGACGCGATACCGCATGTAAATTTTTGATGAAGTAACCACTTGAAAAGACATCATGATTGACATAACTCTTTTATCGACATTTGATAAAGCACGTGTCTGGCTTTCAGCTTCCTCTATCTGTCGAGAAAGCGTCGGCGCATATAAACTTCGTTAATAACATAGGTCATAGGTTATCTCGTTATTGAGGAGATATAACTTTTCATTCTATTATTATAGATATTTGGATAATTAAGGCAAGAAAACCTGCGAATACAACACCGAGTACTTTCCAAGTGCTGTAAGCTTTAATATGACTTTATGAAAATAACGGTAAATTGGATTATAATTTCATATTTAAATACCTGCTTGTATATTTTTATATTTATTTATACCTCTTAATACATACATTTGTATATTTAATGTATAACATGTTAATACATTTTAGTGTTACATATACAAGTATGGATAACGAGCAATGCGCAAAGAAGCCGAAACTTGAAGAGGTTCCCACTGTGAGCGAGGGAAAGGCGCAGATCTTGATTACAAATGAAAGAGTATTTTATAATCCAGTTCAAGAATTCAACAGGGATCTCAGTATAGCAGTATTAACGATATTTGCGAAGGACAGGTTCAACGAAGTGCTGCAGAAAAACAAGGAGAAAGACGTTAAAGTCAGTACGCCACACGATGCGGAAGGCCAGAGGGGAATTACTATATTGGAAGCTTTATCCGCGACCGGTTTGCGTAGCATACGGTATGCCAAGGAAGTGGAAGGTGTCCGGCAGATTGTTGCGAACGACATTTCCGCGAAGGCGGTGGACAGCATCAGGCAGAACGTTTTACACAACGGAGTTGAGAATTTGGTAACTCCTCATCACGAGGATGCGACGTTGCTGATGTATCAACGCAGGCGAAATCGCTTCGACGCGGTCGACTTGGATCCGTACGGCTGTCCCTCGATGTATCTGGACGGTGCGGTGCAGTGCGTGTCCGACGGTGGCATACTTCTGGTTACCGCCACCGATATGGCTGTCCTGGCTGGCAACGTTCCGGAAACTTGTTACTACAAATATGGTGCAATATCCTTAAAGTCGAAGTCCTGCCATGAGATAGCGTTGAGGATATTGCTGCAATGCATCGCGTCCTATGCAGGACGCTACGGACGGTACATAGTACCGTTACTGTCTGTAAGCGTTGATTTTTATATAAGAGTTTTTGTCAAGGTCTTCACGAGCCACGACAAGTGTAAGGAGAACTCCATTAAGATAGGAATGCTCTATCAGTGTAACGGATGCGAGAGCATGAACTTTCAACCGTTAATGACGAGGAAGGCTTCCAATAATTACAAATTACCGAGCGCACCCGCGATGGACCAACTTTGTAAACATTGCCAACACCGACAGCACATGGGAGGCCCGATATGGCTAGGTCCTCTGCACGATCACGGATTTGTGTCGCGATTGTTGTGCAACCTGAACAGCATGGAGTTGGGTACGTTGAAGAGAATGGAGGGTGTGCTGACAGTGATACACGAGGAGCTGGACATTCCTTTGTATTACAAACTAGATCGCTTGATGTCTATAGTTAGATGTCACGTTCCACCGATGTTGACGTTTAGATCGGCGCTATTAAACGCGGGCTACAAGGTATCGTACTCGCACGCGAGTAAGATATCCATCAAGACGGACGCACCGAACGATGTTATATGGGACATCGTGCGCGCCTGGGAGAAGAAGCATCCTGTGAAACGAGAGAAGCTGGCTGTGGACAGCCCAGCCGCACGGATACTTAACACATTGTCCACGACGGATATCTCGCTCGCTATGCATCCCCTCGCAAATCCAGTTTCCCGGCAGAGGCACTTGTCTCGTTTCCAACAGAATCCCACTGTAAATTGGGGACCTGGTGTCCGTTCGAGAACTAGGGTTGATCTCGAAAATACGGCGGAAGATTCGAAGAAAGTGAGAAATCAAAATAAAAATAGTAAAAAGAAGTCCGCTATGGTGGAACAGCAGATAGTACAACAAGAGAGTACCCCGTGATTTTTATATTCGATGTATTTTAATACCTTGAACAGCTATCCTGGATTAACAGATTGAGGGTAGAAAAATTGCAGCGAACGTCTTTTGTAGAATTATTTGTATTTTGACAATCAGGGAAAAGTAATTTCTTGATAGAGATATATATGCGAGTCACATCCTTGTATATTTGTATGTTACTGTATATTGTTACCTAAGACTGTAAGAAACTTTTGCAATATTGCAAGTAATCCGTCTTATAATAAAATATTTTTTTTTTTTTACAAATTCCGTCATGTCACTGTTACTTTACATTTATTGTAATATCCAAACTTTAGCAAGAAGAAGGTTTAGAAACGGAAGAGATTACAAGAAAATACGTTTTTTATTTATAATTATTATTGGCTCATTTGTAGCTAAAATGTATATACATATATTCAAATATTTATAAATTTTGCTCTTGAGAAATATTAGGTAGACTTTTATATTGAAATTTATAAGGGCTATATAACACACAAAATGCATAACGTAACGTCGTAACATAAGCATAGCATAAGACCGCTGGACCAATAAACATCGAGCATAAAGTCAATTTACGTAAGATGCTCAGCTGTTCGTCTGTGATTGGCTGAATTCTGATCCGCAATCTCAATCCGATCCGCGTCCGCAATACGTAGTGTGACAACGGCTTTATGCTATGCTTATGCGACGTATTGTATTTTGTGTGTGATGGCCTTAAAATGACTGTGATCTGTTACATAATTTGAACGATAACGACAATGCGTTTTACACTTGTGTGTTACGTTAGTATATATATCGTGTCGCTATAACAGTCTACTTTAATTAGCACGTATCACTTCAAAATAAACGTTTAACACTTGATAAACTATGGCAGCGCCGACTACGGTTTTGAACAACGGTATAAAGATTCCCGTGATCGGCCTCGGCACCTGGCAGGGAGGCGTAAGTATAAACTGAAAAATCTTATGATTGTTTCTCTCTCGAAGAAACTGCTTAATTTTTTCGTTCAAATTCGTTCACCAATGTCGTCTGGTATCCAACGAGAAAGAGCTAGACATTTTTTATTGTCAGTGATAACGCAAAGTTCATGGTCATTAACCGTACGCTCAAACAACGACGCAGTTATTGCTTAAATAGCTTGCGACGGACCAAACTCTTGCAATTAAAAACTATATAAATTCTTGTAATTGAAAACATACTGTTCGAAAATTAAGAAATTATGATGATCTCTCAGCTTAATCTTTTACGAATATTTTTATTATCTATTGCCTAAACAGCCTGCAAAATGAATCAAACTTTGCAATTGAAAACTATGTAGATAAATTCTTGTAATTGAAAACTACTACCTGAAAATTAAAAAATTATGATGGTCCCGATAATTTAATCTTTTAAGAATATTTTTATTATCTACTGTTTCAATTGCAAGATTTAATTGAACCAAATTCTTGCAATTAAAATATCCGAAAATTAAGAAATTATGATGATCTCGACAGTTTAATCTTTTAAGAATATTTTTTTATTATCCTATAGCGTCACACACAGATGCTTTCTTCTACTCTCTGCCGAAATCTTTGAACACATAGCAGCATCTTGAAATTTTAATTTACTTAATTTAATCTCGTCTTAGGATGATCCGCAGGTCGTCGAGCAAGCTGTACGTGATGGCGTTGATGCTGGATATCGACATTTCGATTGCGCTTACATATATCAGAATGAAAAGGAAATCGGCTTGGTATTACGCGAGAAGATCGCGAAAGGGGTCGTGAAGAGGGAGGATCTGTTTATTACTACTAAGGTACATTCGCGCGTTGCCCCATCGGCCATCGTCTGATCTGAATTCTGATATTATTAATAAATTCGATTTTATTCAGTTGTGGAACACGTTCCATAAGCGAAAAAACGTGGTACCAGCTTGCCGAAAATCCGTGGAGAACTTTGGCCTCGACTACGTGGACCTGTACCTGATACACTGGCCCATGTCTTATGCGGTAAAATTCAACGTTCAAACGCTTTTCTCGACGACTTTTAGAAGATGTTAGATCATGATCGTAGTCGTTAGATAAAAATTGACGTTATCGCATACGTTATCGTCGTTATTGACACATTTATAACGCGAAAGAAAAAAATTATAAATACCGCGATTTTATATTGCAAGTGCGTTTCGCGTTACGGTGAAAATAAAAATCGCGAGCATTGCCCGCGTTCCTGCTTACGTCGCGATTATATTTTAGGAAAATGCCGACGGAATAATACCGGCAGACAAAGACGGCAAACCGATGTTTGGAGACGAAGATTTCCGTGAAACGTGGCGCGGCATGGAGGATTGCGTGAGATTGGGCTTAGCGAGGAGTATTGGCCTCAGCAATTTCAACTCCGAGCAGATCGATCGCGTGTTATCGATCGCCCAAATAAAGCCGGTAATAAATCAGGTGGAATGCCATCCGAATCTGAATCAGAGGAAATTGAGGGACTTTTGTGCAAGCCGTGACATAGCCGTCATAGCTTACAGTCCATTCGGTTCGCCCAATCGTCCTTGGGCTAAACCCGGCGATCCGAAAGCCGTCCTCGAGGAACCGGAAATTGCAAATATCGGGGCCAAGTACGGCAAAACTCCCGCGCAAGTTATTTTGAGATACTTGGTAAGATATTAGTTATTAATTAATTGGATAATCGCTGTACGCGACTACCGCGGGATGTCTCTTTATTGACATAATCCTTGGCCGACTTAGAGACGATCTTTTCTTAGCAAAAGTATCGATCAAAGCATATATCTATAACTTTTTATTTATAATCGATTGAAAAAGTAAGAACTTTGTGAACTAAATTCTGGGGAGCCAAATGAATGCAAAACGACGTCCTCCAATTATTTTTAGGTGAAATTTACTTCACAAAAATTAATTAGCAGCGTTATATTTAAAAAAAATACGCGATGCAAAAAATTGGAAAGTTGCAATAAATGACGACCTTTCTCTCTCTTTTTGATAAGGAAAGATCGATTTTTAATTGGCCAAAGAAAACCTGCGATTAAAAGGATACTCAGTTAAGACGGTTAAGACACTCTAAATTGAATAATTTAACAATAATTTTTTATTAACAGGTTGATATTGGTGTTATACCAATTCCAAAATCCGCTTCAAAGAAGCGTATGAAACAGAATATTGACATCTTTGATTTCAAGTTAACTCCAGAGGAAATCGCCACAATCGACAAGTTTGATTGCGATGGACGAGTGGTGCATCTTGAAGAGTACGTTATTTTTTTTTTTAAATTCCATTAGTGGATTTTGAACGACTAAAGAACCTTCTATTTTTTAGGTATAAAGCACACAAGGAGTATCCTTTTCATTTGGAATTCTGATGGCGAACAACTGGCAAACTTCTGTATTCTTGGTGTAATCCATTCGTCGAGCATTATCGACAATGCGTAATATATATGGTGACATATGCCTGTAGAATAAATCCCTCATTGCATTCCAAAATAAATCCCGCATATTGCATTACAAAATAAATCCTATATATTGCATATTCGCACAGGATCGAATTCTTCCAGTCTTGACTCTTGACTTCTACATTCTCGACCATTCCTTATCCTCAAGTAAATGAGATTCCATAAACTGGATCCTTTCTATTTTCCCACTATTTTTCAATTAACTATAATATGCATACATATGCAATATCCTTAAAGTCGAATTCTTGCCATGAGATAGCGTTGAGGATATTGCTGCAATGCATCGTGTCCTACGCAGGACGCTACGGACGGTACATTAGTATACCATTACTGTCTATAAGCGTCGATTTTTATATAAGTTTGTCATCAAGGTTTTCACGAGCCAAGACAAGTGTAAGGAGAACTCCAGTAAGATAGGAATGCTCTATCAATTTAACGGATGCGAGAGCGAGTAAGATATCCATTAAGACGGACGGACGGAACGATGTTATATCCCGGGAAAAAAATGATCATATCTGCTGAGATCAAACTAGATCTAAATCAGATATGATCTGATCATATCTGATTTAGATCTAGTTTGATAAAATGATCATATCTGCTGAGGAAATATGATTTAGATCTAGTTTGAAAAAATGATCATATCTGCTGAGATCAAACTAGATCTAAATCAGATATGATCTGATCATATCAAACTACATCTAAATCAGATATGATCTGATCATATCTGATTTAGATCTAGTTTGATCTCAGCAGATATGATCATTTTTTTCCCGGGATATAACATCGTTCCGTGCGTCCGTCTTGAACTCCACGATACAACTGATATAAAAGTTGTGCCGTACCGTGATTTATATAATTTGGCGCTGTTTGGCGCGAGACCTGATCAGATCTATAATTTAGATCTGGTCAGGACTTATTGTAACGCTCATATTATCCGCCGGCACAACTTTTATGTCAGTTGTATCGTGGAGTTCACTCTTCTAATAAAGTGGTTCCACTTTAAAAACATTTAAAAATAATAATTTTCTACAGTAGATAGACATGCACCGATCCGTATTTCGTTAAATTTATATCTGACCAGATCCACATGGAGATCTGATTAGATAAACCTAAAGTGTGGATCTGATCATATCTGATTTAGATCTAGTTTAATCTCAGCAGATATGATCATTTTTTCCCGGGATGGGACATTGTGCGCTCCTGGGAGAAGGAGCATCCTGTGAAGCGAGAGAAGCTGGCTGTGGATAACCCAGCCGCACGGATACTTAACGCATCGTCCACAACGGATATCTCGCTCGCTATGCATCCTTTCGCCAATCCGGTTTCCCGGCAGAGGCACTTGTCTCGCTTCCAACAGAATCCCACTGTAAATTGGGGACCTGGTGTCCGTTCGAGAACTAGGGTTGATCTGGAAAATACAGCAGAAGATTCGAAGAAAGTGAGAAATCAAAATAAAAATAGTAAAAAGAAGTCCGCTATGGTGGAACAGCAGATATAGTACAACAAGAGAGTACCCCGTGATTTGGATATTCGATGTATTTTAATACCTTGAACAGCTATCCCTAACAGATTGAGGGTAGAAAAGTTACAGCGAATCGCTTTTATAAAATTATTTGTATATTGACAATCAGGGAAAAGTAATTTCTTGACAGATATATGCGAGTCACATCCTTGTATATTTGTACGTTACTGCAGATTGTTACCTAAGACCACGGTCTTACACACAGGTCTGGAAATTCTAGCAAGAGAGAGTAGCAATATAAAATTAAAATTGTCCCATCACGTGTGTGAGAAAACTTTGCGATGGCAGCGAAGCATGGTGACAACGCTGTGAGCTAAATTCTTCCTCGCTACGACGACCATCCCCCCACCAAGATCGACCTGAGTTTTCCACTGTCCAGACCTATATGTAGGACCGTGCCTGAGACTGTAAGAAACTTTTGCGTTGTTGCAAGTAAGTCATTTCACTGTTACTTTACATTTAGTGTATCATCCAAACCTTAGCAAGAAGAACGTTTAGAAACGAAGAAGATTACAAAGAGGTATGTTTTTTATTCATAGGTAATTATTATTGGCTCATTTATAGCTAAAATATATTTTTCAAATATTTATGAATTCGCTCTTGAGAAATATTAGGCAGACTTTTTTTTATTAAAATTTCTAATGATTGTGATCTGTCACTGTCAATTACATAATTTGAACGATAACAATAACGTAACGTTTTACTCTTGTGTGTTGTATTAGTATACATATCGTGTCGTTATAACGGTCTCTCTCTCTCTACCTTTATTAGTACCTATTACTTCAAGATAAACGTTTAACAGTTGATGAACTATGGCAGTGCCGACTACGGTTTTGAACAACGGTATAAAGATTCCCGTACTCGGCCTTGGCACCTGGCAGGGGATCGTAAGTAACAGTAAAATCTTATGATTGTTTCTCTCTCGAAGAAACTGCTTAATTTTTTCGTTCAGATTCGTTCATCAATGTCGTCTAATATGCAACGAGAAAGATCTAGACGATATCTTTTAATGTCAGTGATAACGCAAAGTTCATGCGGTCATTAACGGAACCGTACGCGCAAACAACTTGACTGCTTAAATAGCTTATTGCGACGGACCAAACTCTTGCAATTGAAAACTATATAAATTCTTGTAATTGAAAAAATACTGTTCGAAAATTAAGAAATCATAATGATCTCTCAGCTTAATCTTTTAAGAATATTTTTTCATTATCCTATAGCTTCACACACAGATGCTTTCTTCTCCTCTCTGTCGAAATCTTTGCATACATAGCATCTTGAAATTTTAATTTACTTAATTTAATCTCGTCTTAGAATGAGCCAAAGGTCGTCGAGCAAGCTGTACATGATGCTGTCGATGCTGGATATCGACATTTCGATTGCGCTTACGAATATCAGAATGAAAAGGAAATCGGCAAAGTATTACGCGAGAAAATCGCAAAAGGGGTCGTGAAGAGGGAAGATCTGTTTCTTACTACCAAGGTACATTTGCGCGTTGTCCCATCGTCCGAACCCTGATATTATTAATAAAATTGATTGTATTCAGTTGTGGAACACGTTCCATAAGCGAAAAGACGTGGTACCAGCTTGCCGAAGATCCGTGGAGAACTTTGGCCTCGACTACGTGGACCTGTACTTGATACACTGGCCCATGTCTTATACGGTAAAATTCAACGTTTGAACGCTTTTTCTCGATGACTTTCAGAAGATGTTAGATCCACGACACAATCGTATAGTCGTTAGATAAAAGTCAATGTTTATATCGTACCGTCGTACGTCATATTGACACGTTTATAACGCAAAAGAAGAAAAAAATTAATGTCGCGATTAGGTATATTGCAAGTGCGTTTCGCGTTACGCGGTGAAAATAAAAATCATTGCTCGCGTTTTATTCCTGCTTACGTCACGATTATTTTAGGAAGAAAATGCCCACGGAATAATACCGTTAGACAAAGAGGGCAAACCGATGTTTGAAGACGTAGATTTACGTGACACGTGGCGCGGCATGGAGGATTGCGTGAGATTGGGCTTAACGAGGAGTATTGGCCTCAGCAATTTCAACTCCGAGCAGATCGATCTCGTGTTATCGATCGCCCAAATAAAGCCGGTAACGAATCAGGTGCAGTGCCATCCGAATTTGAATCAGAGGAAATTGAGGGATTTTTGTGCGAGCCATGACATAGCCGTCACAGCTTACAGTCCATTCAGTTCGCCTAATCGTGCTTGGGCTATGACCGGCGATCACAAAATCGCCCTCGAGGAACCGGAAATTGCAAATATCGGGGCCAAGTACGGCAAAACTCCCGCGCAAATTATTTTGAGATACATGGTAAGACACATTATTAATTAATTAATCGCTGTACGCGACTACCGGATGTCTCTTTTAATGACAATCCTTGGCCACTTAGAGACAATCTTTTTTTAGCAAAAGTATCGAGGTATCCATATTTTTTGATTTATAAGCGATTGAAAAGAAGGGACCTTTGCGAACTAAATTCTGGGGGAGGGGGTAAATAAATAGCAAACGTTCTCTAATTAATTTCAGGTAAAGTTTACTTTAAGAAAATTAATTAAAAGCGTAGTTAAAAGAAATACGTGGGGCAAAAAATTGGAAAGTTGCAATAAATGATGATCTTTCTTTCTGATAAAAGATCGACTTTAAATTGGGCAAAGAAAACCTGCGATTAAAAGGATACTCAGTTAAGATACTCTAGATCAAATAATTTAGCAATAATTTCTTATTAACAGGTTGACATTGGTACCATACCAATTCCAAAATCCGCTTCAAAGAAGCGTATCGAACAGAATATTGACATCTTTGATTTCAAGTTAACTCCGGAGGAAATTGCCACAATCGACAAGTTTGATTGCGATGGACGTGTGGAGCATCTTGAAGAGTACATTATTTTTAAATAAATCCCATTAATAAATTTCGAACGACTAAAAAACCTTCTGTTTTTCAGGTTTTATGCACACAAGGATTATCCTTATCATAATCCTCATTTCCATTTGGAATTCTGATGGCGAACATCTGGCGAACTTCTGTAGGTACTCTTGGTGTAATCCAGTCGTCGAGCATTATCGTACAATATCGACAATGTGCAATATACAATGATGACATATGCCTGTAGAATAAATCTCTTATTGCATTGTGCAAAATAAATCCTATATTAATTGCGTATTCGCACAGGATCGAATTCTTCTTGACTTCATACTCGACCACTCCTCGCCCTCCAAGTAAATGAGATTCCATAAACGGGATTCCTTAAATTTTTCCATTATTTTTCAATTGACCGCGCATATATATGCAAAATGGAAATAACTGGCAGTATTTATTAATACACACGAATGAGACGACGGTACATGAAGCATTTTCATTTTGTGCAAGCAACGTTACAACACGCGCGCGAGCCGTAGTTAAAGAGAGAGTTAATAATAAAGAATTTACACTGTCCTAATAATGAATTACAGGAGTGCACTTCGACTGTATTTCAATATTCATTCTTAAACAAGACTGCATATGATTTAATACACATTTCGTAAATGTACCGTAATAATGTCTTATTATTAATCACTAGTACCTTGTTTACGCGGCGGCGTAAACAAGGTAATATATGAAATCTATCAATCTTGAGACGGTCTGGTATTGCATAAGCAGACTTGATCAAGATCGTCTTAAGCGTTGACTTGAGATTGGACTATGAATACCGGCCCGATACTCTGATACGCGACAATTACCTCGCTCGCGTAAACAAGGTATAGGTAAATGAGATACGTTATCTCAAAAAACACAGTGCAAAAAGTATATTTTTAGTATCGCGGCGTTATCTAATCTAAAGTTAAATACTTATTACATGTCTGAGCAAATTATTAGAGATCTAGAAAATGACAAGTAATGCCGTTATCGCATTTCGCTTTGGTAAGCGTGACTTTTCTTTTTATTTACAATCGATTAAAAACGTAAGAAAGAGATGAAACTGTAGACCGAATTACATAATGTCCAACGAATAAATAGCACGCGAAGAGAGCAGAAACGGTCACTGCGACGTACGTTAGAGCGTGTGGGATCATAATCCAGAGTGAACGTTAATATCGCGCTGCAGGTAAATGGAATTTCTGATGTTGTGTTATACGCGCGTGAGACGGATTTTCTGATTTCTAGACACAGTTCAAAATATATATTTTTGCAATAACTATCCTGATTTTAGAAAAGGTCGACAAAATCGTTACAGAAATATTCGTTTCGTGAAGTCGTGGAAATTGTATTTATTATACACTGATCTCTCTCGTAATTCTCTTGCTTTACCAATAATAAATTTCAACAGACAGCAGCATCCTACAATCTTTCAAATTGATAATATTATTATGATGTATCACATTTATAAGCAATTATAATCATTTTTTCATAGATGGGTGGGGTTTTAAGACACATAATTGTAAAACTACATTAATTTATATATTAATTTAAAAAATGTGATATGACGTTTCTCAGCTTTGAATATTCGAGCAACTCCCAGTCAGCAGTTCGATATAATACTATAGCTGCAACATACACATATATATCTCATCGATTATCTCATCAATGTAGTTGTACATATCTCTCTCTCCCTCTCCCTCTCTTTCTCTCACACAAAGCTATTACTACACATACTATACACGAGACGCTCCCTCGTAATCTGTGCCTCGGTCTTTCTACATTGTGCGTTCAGTCGCTATTTATTCGACGACTCTACTGGTGACGAGCGTTTCGATATCAAGATAGAAACGAATCAGTTTACTCAGTGCTTTTATTTCCAGCGATAATAATTTTCACGCCGCAACACGCAGATCGTACGTATTACACGTCTCTCGCAATATCGATGTTGTCGTGACGACGTTAACCGGATTGTTTTGATAATAGTCAACGACTCTGTTGCAGAGAGAGCTGGTCGCTTCCTCTGACGGCCTTGCCATACGCTTCCTGCTGTTTGCACCTATATCTGTCTGCGATAACAATGGCTAATATCCCGACAATTACATTCTCGAACGGGCACAAAATGCCGATGTTAGGCCTCGGAACTTACAACGTAGGTGTTTCATAACGTACGATAGAATAGAAGTGTGCGTACGTGTTACATCATCATATCCATATCATCATGGATAGAGTCCTATATTATAAGAGAAGCGACATTGACGGCACGCTTGCTGATTGGCTGACCGCGGCACCAATCAAAACCGAGACTGTAAACCCCGCAGCTGATCCGTGTGCATCCGTGTGGTGTCCGTGTGGTGTCCGTGTGCAATACACATGTTTACAAGCGATTAGCTGCGGGGTCTATGGCAGCTATGGGAACCATGGAGGGGGTATCGATCTCGCTTCTCTTATAATATAGGACTCTAATCATGGATTGCGCTATTCGCGCGTCTCGTTTGAATGTCCCAAACGTACCGCTGCATCCGCGTCGAAATGGAAATCGATCCTATCGCATCCGCACTCTGCATTTACATCAATCCTATTTATAACATAACGACAATTTTTATTTAATATTTTTATCGGAGGCTTTATTTTTATTTGTTAAACCTGCTTCAACGAGTTATATTTTCTTCTTTTTCATTTTTTGGGGGAAAAAACGCAGTCCCAGATGGGGAATGTGAAAAAAGCTGTTAAAGAGGCAATAGATCTCGGATATCGTCATATTGATACAGCTTTCTTTTATGATAACGAGAAAGAGATCGGGGAAGCAGTCCGCGAAAAAATCAAAGAAGGCAGTGTAACCAGGGAGGATCTATTTATTACCACAAAGGTGAGATTAATAAATGGTAAAGTATAAATATTTATCTAAAATTTTTAACATTTTAGCCACCTATTAAATTCTAAATAAAATTCATCCTTTATAAGAGACTGAATAAGTGTAAAAATTTAAATTAAAAATCTGCTTCTTTTTAATTGTATTGTTTGTTTCTTCATAGCTGTGGAATAATGCTCACAAAGAGGAACTTGTTGTCCCGGCCTGCAAACAATCGTTGGCTAACCTTGGTTTAGATTATTTGGATCTCTATTTAGTTCACTGGCCGGTCGCTTTCAAGGTAATTAGTACCTATTTGACATTGACGTGAAACATAAATTTTGTTTTCCTGGCTACCTATACAAGCAATTCAAGAAGTTGCACGGCATTTACGGCAACAATTTGGTTTCGAGATACATGTAACCGTGCACAGCGTTATCTAATAATAAAGATAAAATTTTGTTGTAAAAAGAATTAAAGAAAAAAGCTCGTTTTCTGTTATTCTGTGTAAAGTTAACTATGCTGTTATGGACGGTATAATTATAGTCGATTCTCTCAATGATGTTAAGAATATGTTTATTAACGGTAAATTCTTATTTACGAAGGAACGACTATGAATATCGTCTTACGATCTTTTAACTCGCGATATTTATCTGGATGATGTCTTCAGGAGGGGGATGATTTGCTACCTCGAGATGCTACTGGAAACCTTTCCGAATCGGATGTCGATTACTTGGAAACATGGAGAGGAATGGAAGAGTGCGTTCGCCAAGGCTTAACTCGCAGCATCGGAATCAGCAACTTTAATTCCGAGCAAATTACTCGTTTACTTAAATCAGCCAAAATCGCACCAGTTAATAATCAAGTATGTGCATTGTACCACCTAAATCTTTCCACAATTTTGCATTTTCTATCAGCTTTGCGTTTTTGAGAAAATTAATTTATATTTTTTCGATAAATCAGTCTTCTTGTGCATTTTTAAAACATTTTCAAGAAGTTTAGAGGCTCTGTACTAATATGACTCATATTATATTAATGCCGCAAGACTTATTATAATGTCAAGAAATTTTGTTATAGGTTGAAATTAATATAAACTTAAACCAGGAAAAATTAGTGGATTTTTGCAAGAAACACAACATCACTGTAACTGCTTATTCTCCCTTGGGACAACCTGGAAATTCATCGGGCTTGGACAACAAATTAGATAGTCCCGTAATATTGCAACTTGCAAAAAAATACAACAAGTCGCCGGCGCAAATAGCACTTCGATATATTGTACGTAACAAAAAATAATTGACAGAGCTGTTTTTTTTTAATTAAGAGAGATGTATATAGTCGTTATTTTACTTTCCTAGTATCAACTCGGAGCTGCATCGATACCTAAGTCTGTAACTGCAAGTCGAATTAAGGAAAACATGGAAATTTTTGATTTCACGTTAACATCCGATGAGATGAACGCTATCCGTAAAATCGGTACTGGAAAGAGAGTAGTAGCCTTTGATGCGTAAGTATTAAATAGAACATGCAAGATATATTTTATCATGTCTTCATGTATGAATATTTAGAACCGCGAACCTCGAGATCTTTAAAAATTTCAAACAGTGCGCATTAAACTTTGATTTTAGACGGTCTCTAATTTGTGTCAGAATTTATATATATGATTTTATGTGCCGTAATAATAATGCGAATTATTTAAGAAGAATTGAAATGTAAATTTAAATAAAATACAAGTATTAAAATATGCTCATTAAAATATCTGCCGCAAATTATAGATTATTTAAAGTGGACTATGATGAACAATAAGTATTAAAAATTCGAATTGCTACACATTATAAATTATTTGCGTATCATACATACATTATAAATTGTTTATATTTCTTTTTAACAATTTTTTTGTTTCTATGTTGCAGTGCGAAACATTTCAAATACTATCCTTTCAGCATTCCGTTTTAAATGAAATTGGTGTGATAAAAAGAGAGAAGAGAGAAAAAGAAAGAAAAGAAGATAAATTATATATATACATATAAATAAATAATACAAAAAATCTTTAAATAAATGTACACATACATATTTTAACATATTTTATTATTTAAAGCATTGCTTTATCTGAAATATAGCTTAAGAATATTTTCATATAATAGTTGTTTCTTCTTTTTTTGATAACCCATAGATATAAATAAAACAATGATTAAGAAATATATATTAATTAAACATTGTTCAACTTAATGTTTTTCGAAATTCACGATTAAGTAACATCGTAAATTTATCGAATTTACAATACAGCAGGAAATAAGTTGTAACATCGTAGATAATTTAGATAATTGTATTAGTATCCCCTTTAAAAGTGTTCCCACGACGGTGTTTGAAGAGCTCGCTCGACCCTTGGTCTAGCCAATTACAACTATTTGGGCGCTGCAAAAAATTTCAAGGCCAAGACCACTCGCACGAACGAATTTTTCGTGCGCTCCGTACGACACGTAATATAACATATCCGAAATAAAGCACGTTTTAATCTAAATTGAAAAATCCCACGTGCCGCAATGTTTGATACATAAATCGAGATAGAAACTTTAGAAGCTGACGGAAAATTTCAACGCCTTGAAACCTTTTATCAGTTTTTTTCGGTTATACTGATCGTTACGTTTATAAAAAACTATCGTTTCAGAGTATCGTTTATATTATAAGTCGTATTGCATATGCATCTGAAAATTCTCCAATTCAATTTTAGCAAAACGTATGCGATTTTTGTGTTCTGTTTTCTGCACGATATTCTATTCTCTGCGTCAAATTTTAATTAATCTTTCTTTAAAATATGCTTGCCGTTGTTTATTAATATAAAAAAACAATATCGATTGGTATCGACGGAATGAGAGTGAATGATTGATAGTTTAGTTTTTATCAACAAGTAAAAGGAAGGTATTTAATTTAATTTAAGAATTAAGAACTTTAAAATAATTTGTGAATATTCTATTCGTTTTTGCAATTACAATGTTGTGTTACAGGGACTAAATATTCGATTATTATTTAAATCAATACTCATGAAGTTAATAATAATTTTATCATATGTTTACATGCTTCTTTCATGAAAATCTTTACCGAGCATTTTACTATTGTATAAATTTTAAGAATAAAAAATTTGCTTGTCGGTAAAATATTAAGTATCCACCAATTTTATTTCTTCCCAGAAAGATTTTCGATAATTATTTAAGAATTGCAGGATTTATGCTACACATATTATTCTGCCTAACGAAATAGGAACAAAATATACAAAACATTAGAATAGCTGTCGCAGTAATTAAAAACAAAGGATAACTTACTTCGCAACAGATTCATTATATGACCGTCGAATCATAAACTTTGTTCAGTTGCAAAACGTTGTATACCGTAAATCAAACTTTGTTCTTCCGCAAGGAGTCATCAAGGGCTTGATTCATTACTCCAAGTATCCTAAACGGTCGCTGGAACTTTCCATGCTGCCGGATTGCCAAACGAATTCAGCCACCACCACGCAGTCATTTGAATCAGTATTGTTGCTGGCCGATGTGTGAGTGTTGCGTATCAGCGATATCGCCGTTATGCATCAATCACGAGGCGCGTAGTCTCAGGTAAAAATTTCTAAAGGCGGTTGCATTTAAAAAAAATACAATTACAAAATGATAAACTGCACGTGATAGCAGCACAAATCTCCGATATATATGTTGATTGAGCGAAAAGCGTTGAAAATAATGATTGTTTAATGAGTAAGTTCGATAATTGCGTTAAGAATTAAAGTTTGACCACGTATAGATGATTAATATTCAGCGATTTGAATATCGTTTCGGATTTGTAATAAATTTTTGAGTGACGTGACCGACGCGAATTGCGATCTCTAACGCCGGCACACCAATACAGACGCGCATCTGTAGTCGGGGTAAAATCGATCTTGTCGTTGAGAAGCCGCCTCTCTTAGGTGGGGATGTTTATAAAAGGAACGGTTCGGAGCAAAGCCGCCAGCATTGCATCGCTGATCAAACTGGTTTCCACGTGGCAACCGTAGATTCTCGAACGTGTATTTCTTTTCTGTAATCACACCAACGTTCCAGTGACACATAAAATGGTCATCAACGTACCGAAAGTGAAGTTTTACAACGACAACGAAGTGCCGATCTTCGGTCTGGGCACATGGAAGGCAAGTTTTCTTTAGTTCAGTTCATACATTCGCTTTGCTCGTTATACATATTTAATTTTGTCGGGTCATATTATGTGTGAATAATACGTGAACAGATATTATTTTGTACTTTCGCCACGTAGACGAGAATTTTGTTTCTTCTCTGACTGCAGCTCTCGTATCGGCAAAATTTATTTAGTCTAATCATCCTTGTTATCGTCAAACGAGATCTAGATTATTTTATCGATTTATACACTTCGGTTTCACGATGTGAACTTGATCGACTGATTCGTGGAATCAGTAATACTAATAGTAGAAAAATCAAGGCATTATGTATGAAACGAAATCATTAATATGCTTGAATTCTAAAATCTAGAATCTTCCAGCATCATTAATTGACTTATAGAGTGCGTTCGAAAATAAAGTTTGGTTGGTGTTGAGAAATGGTGAAGTTGGCAGAGAAACGAAACGCAGCATTGGCAATTTTTAATACCGCCAACTTCACCATTTCCCAACACCAACCAAACTTTATTTTTGAACGCACTCATAGAAATAAAAAAAATGACGGAGATAACAGATTACGCAATCTTAGGCAATTATTTCAGGCAGTGCTGTACATAGTAAAATAATTCAAAGATTAGCAGAGAACTGGAGATCGTTTTAAACGAGGCGAAGAAAGAAAAAATATATTTAAAGTAACAGAAGAAAATCACTTTAAACGTTTTTGACATGTATTTTATTTGATAATACATATTTTATTTGTCATTCGATTACTTTTAGTTTCTTTGCCTATTTTTTATTTTTTATTTGGATAATTTTGCCTCAATACAGACTTTTTTTTTAAGTTATTTTTTTAGCGAAAAATTTTTGTTGTGAACTCCTATGTGATATTTCTACGTGATGTTTGACTTTATATCATTATTTCCATTACATATGTTTTCTTTATCAGTTTAAGTGTAAATATGTTATGCAATCGACTATTCAATAACTAATCACTTAGCATATTCTAAAACTTGAACACTGATAAATTATTATATGTATCTGTTTCGTATTTCATCGCGATCCTAACGAATTATTTCGAGCCAAGGCAATGTTTATGTTTTTTCTCATGATCCTAACGAGCTTAGTAATGTTTGCCTCAAGACAAGACAAATATCGAAGACGATCGGGGGATTCCGCCAGTTCCCGGAATCCCCGGTGTCGTTTCTGGCGATCATCGGTCGTGACTTCATCACACCGATGAGCGTCTAGCACTCTCAATCTAACCGGCTCCTCGAAAGCACACACGAGACATCGCACGCGAGTCCGAAATAATTATATTATAATAAACGAGAGTCAAACACAGTAAAGTTAAAGCAATTTAAAACAGCCCTATCTACCTTCCAAGACGCCCGTCCGACTCATTATTAGCAACCTGAGGCCTACATTGCCTCACCCGCGTTACCTGTGGAATTCCCGGACGTATACGCGGGAATACTTAACAGTATCATTCACATATATGTTATCTATATCTATTCCAGATCATCAAAGTAATAGATATTATAATGTTTAACCTTAAAAGCATTTGTGAAATTTAGGAAAATCATTTCCGGGCTTACATTACATGTTTAATTTTAATTTCTTTTATCTTATAATTAGAATTTTATTTTATCTGTTTGTTTCTGAGAAATATATAATATACACAGATAATATTAAATATAATAAATATTAAATACGTTATATTCTTGCAATTAGACCACGCTGGATCTTTCTTGAGAAAGAGAGAGCCTATCCATAAAAAAATAGATCAGAGATTTAAATTTAATTCGTTTTTATTTCAGTCTAAACCTGGAGAAGTTACACAAGCTGTAAAAGATGCCATTGATATTGGCTACAGACATATCGACTGCGCTCACGTTTATGGTAACGAGAAGGAAGTTGGTGCCGCTATCAAGGCGAAAATAGCGGAGAATGTTGTGAAGAGAGAAGATCTGTTTATTACAAGCAAGCTATGGAATACCTTCCATAGCCCTAAATTGGTTGAACCAGCCCTTAGACAAACGCTAGCCGATCTTGATCTCGATTACGTAGATCTTTATTTAATTCACTGGCCATTCGGATACAAAGAAGGCGGAGATCTTTTCCCTAAAAATACTGATGGTACTGTTGCATTGAGCGACGTAGATTACCTTGATACTTGGAAGGCTATGGAAGGTGTGCTGTCCAA
Source organism: Leptothorax acervorum (assembly GCA_035220615.1). Classification (NCBI taxonomy): domain Eukaryota; kingdom Metazoa; phylum Arthropoda; class Insecta; order Hymenoptera; family Formicidae; genus Leptothorax; species Leptothorax acervorum. Next base: position 78,782 of record JASTWQ010000253.1, on the reverse strand, counting down.
AGGTCTGGCGAAAAACATCGGTGTCAGTAATTTTAATTCCGAGCAGATTACCAGGTTACTCGAGAAAGCATCGGTTAAACCTGTTACGAATCAGGTAAATAAAAAGTGGCAATAATTAATGGAAAGAAACTTTCTGACGGTATAAGTTAATTTTTATAAGTTTAATCTAATTTATGTTTTGTTAATTTAGAAATTATTTTAAAACACTGTTTTGGAAGATCAAAAAATGTAATAATACATAAGGAAATCCTTTTTCTTTTATGTTCTTTTAACATCTTTTAATTTATACAGTTTATAGACTTAGAGAACGTAGAATTTATATACAGAAGAATGCAAAGAGTTACCTCTATTGACATCTTATTGATATTTTTGTGTTCTTTTAGGTCGAATGTCATCCATACTTAACGCAAAAGAAGCTATCGGATTTCTGCAAGGAAAAAGGCATTCTTATTACAGCATACAGTCCACTCGGATCACCAGACAGACCATGGGCTAAGCCAAATGATCCGAAATTGTTGGACGACAAGAAATTAATTGAGCTCGGAAAAAAGTACAAGAAGACACCTGCTCAAATACTTATTCGTTATCAAGTATGTCATTGAAATATTAATGTCTTGAAGGACTCGAAGCATACTTTCCGACAAATTAGATGTGTTGAATATAATTTCAAATTTTTTAATTAAAATAAAAAATTTACAGCGTTTATGAAACAGATAGCTTGATATTAATATATTCATACAAAATTGTAATAACTATTTGCAGGTAGATCGTGGCCATATAGTGATTCCTAAGTCAGTTACCAAGTCACGAATCGCTCAGAACATAGACATATTCGACTTTGAACTTTCACCCGAGGACATTGCTTATATTGACACCTTTGATTGCGATGGAAGAGTTTGTCCAGTTGAGGGGTAAGGACCACTTATAGTTTACAATTGTCATTTATACAAACAATATATTTTATATTAATTATAGAATATAGCTGCATATAATAATTGTATCAAGTTGCGATCGATATACTATATAATAATGTTTTCTTTATATTTTCAGTGGAAGTGCCAGCCCCTATTATCCGTTCCATATTGAATTCTAAGTAATCAAAATGAGCATGTGAGGCCATAATATATTTGTTTTCTTCCATTACATTTTTTGCACTAAAATATATTTTTGAAAACTTTTATTAACTTGTGCACATATAAATAATATTCTTTTTAATAATATTTCCTTATAATATTATTTTTAAAAACATAGATAAGTACATTCTTGTTACCAGATATTTATCAATTTTTATATAACAATTGTACCAAATCTTGTACCAAATCTTGTGTGTGCAAATAAAGGAATTTTTACATTGAATAAAATGAGACTAAAGTAAGTCATATTATTAATGTAACAAATGTTTGGGTATTAATTATATTGCCACGATAAATTATCTAGCTTAGCAACCACAAGCAGGAACACTCGCAAAACTCCCTATTGCTGTTGATGTCATTAATTTTCAAAGCGAAATACAGCAGAAAGATGCTAATTGATCCCTCAAAGATACTAATTGATAAGTCTTGTCCAGCAGTATAACACTGCAATTACGAAACATGGTCGATAATTCTCGTCAGTTTTTTTCTTCGCAATCGTATTTGCACGTATTAATTTGCATGCATGCGGCAGAAGTCACGTACGCATGCACGCATCGTTTGCACGTTTTTTTTGGGATCCCTTGGCATCAAAGGTTGCGTTAATTGTTTATAGGTGACCGTGTAACAACTTGAAATTTATGCACTTACAGACTTTATGGGCTTTCGCACAAGAACACGTGATAACGTTTTATCACCGTACCATCTCGAGTAAATCGAATTTTTTATAACGGTAATCGTTGCTTTCTTTGAGCACGACCGCTGTGAAATGTAGGTACCTAGAAGTTTTCCATTTCTGGTTGATATATTTCTCTATTCTCCATATTAAATTTCGCTATTTCCGATTTTGTTTGCACAGGTGGCCGAGCAAGTCGTATTTTGAGTTGGTCAGCCGTCGTATGAAAATTTTAAGTGCCGTTTGATGGCGATACTTTAGCGTATCAGGCTGGGGGCTATAGCTATGCCTCAGATTTCTGGATTAAACATGCCCATATGTACGTAATATGTTCGCCAGATCAGCACGGGCTACAAACTAAGGCCACCCATCATATCGTTCAGTTTCTTTTATATAGCTTTCCGTTGAGTGGACCAGCCGGACGTTGTAGGGGAAATGAATCCCTACTCTTTCAGCTTTGTGACGGCTGTGACCCTGACACGACCGCACTCTATCGTGCAAATTGCTATCCGGTAAAGTGTCAGCGGAAAACTATACCGATGTTCGTCTATACTCTATAACTAGAACTTCCTCGGTTCTCCTCGAAGGAAGAGTTCTCTGACGTGAACATCTTTTGGTTCTCTTCTACTCAGTGGATTACAAGAATAAGAAATCGAGGCAAAGTATTGCATCGCTCGTCGGACCAACGATTTCTTCGTGGCAGTATTTCCGCATACTTTTCTGGAACTATCAACGTCAATAAAATGATTGCGAACGCACCGAAAATAAAGTTTTACAACGGCAACCAAGTGCCGATCCTCGGTCTGGGCACATGGAAGGCAAGTTTCTTCTGTCGTTTCTTCAATCTGTCGTTTGATCTAGACATCTTTCATTCTGATATATATAATTTTGTTATCGGTTCGTATCTTGTGAAAATCGTTGATAACATGTGTACAAATGTTATTTTGTACATTTCCGCGTAAACGAGAATTTGTTTCTTATCTAAATGCAGCTTTTGTATTCAGTTATTCAATTGAATTATTCTTGTTCTTGTCAAAGGAAATAACGTGCGTAATAACTAATCAGATTCGAATTGTTATCTTGTATCACTGATAACGTGTTCTAAAAGTTAGAAGTATTTTAAGCCTACGAAACGATAATATTGTAAAGTCTAAAATTTTCTAAAGCCGTTATTCGTTAAAACTTACTTGCTGAAGGCCATGTAAATTATGCGATAATAAAACAAATGTATGCCATTTCTTGTTTTACAATAAATGACGGGTAAGATTGTTATATATTCCGGTTTTGCGATAAGACTTAATTAATATAAACATGTGCAAACCATCCACAAATTCAAGTAAAACAAAATTGTGAGGACTTATAAACAAGATAAAGGAAGAAAAAGTATATTTAAATTGGCAAGAGAAAATAATTTAATAAACAATCTTGCACATGCGACTTGTATTTCATTTCACAGTACATTTTATTTGTTATTTAATCATTTTTTTTGCCCGTTTTTTATTTTATATTTTTAAAAGTTTTTTTCAATACACAAAGCCTTTCCTTCCAAAAAAAATTATATTTATAATTCTTATGTGACGTTTTTATGACTTTATATTATTACCTTTATTACAATTTTGTATATTAACGTTTAAACGCAAATACGTTATGCAAGCAATGATTTTATAATTAATCATATAGCATGTTCTAACTTAAGCGCTAACAAATCGTTATATGTGTTTATTATTTGAAAATTAATTATCAAATTAACACAATTTTTAGTTGTAAAATTATTTGTAAAATCTAGAAAATAAGTTTCAGGAAAATAATGGTTTATGTTATGATTAATTTTACATTCTTTAATGTTATAATGAGAATTTTATTATTCAGTTATTCTCCAGAAATATAATATGCAAGAGCAACATTAAATATTAAATACTTTTGCGATTAGATTACTCCAAATCTCTCTCTCTCTCTCTATCTTTCTTGAGAAGAGGACAACTGACTTCTAAAGTTAGACTCTATTCATTTAAATTTAATTTGATTTTGCTTTAGCCTGAAGCAGGAGAAATTACACAAGCTATTAAAGATGCCATTGATATCGGCTACAGACATTTCGATTGCGCTCACGTTTATGGCAACCAAAAGCAAATCGGTGCCGCTATCCAGGCGAAAATAGCAGAAGGCATCGTGAAGAGAGAAGATCTGTTTATTACAAGCAAGCTGTGGAATACCTTTCACAGCCCCAATTTGGTTGAACCAACCATCAAACAAACGCTAGACGATTTTGGTTTTGATTACGTAGATCTCTATTTAATTCACTGGCCCACTGGATTTAAAGAGGGCGGAGACTTTTTACCTATGAATCCTGATGGTACCTTCGCTTTGAGCGACGTAGATTACCTCGATACGTGGAAGGCTATGGAAGGTGTGCTGTCCAAAGGTCTGACGAAAAACATCGGTGTTAGTAATTTTAATTCTCAGCAGATTACCAGGTTGCTCGAGAATGCAACAGTTAAACCTGTTACAAATCAGGTAAATCAAGAATGACAATAATTGAAAGAAACTTGCTAGCAGTAATTACTTTTTAGCTTAGTTATTTAGTATGATTGTCAATTTTACTAATGTTTGTTGTTACTAATGTTAATTTAGACTTGATTTTGAAATAGTATATTTTATTTGGGTCAGAAGTTTGACGAAGTTTGAGAAAAAGAATTTCTTTATATTTATCAACAGTTTTTGGTTTATAAATTTTATGCAGAGAATATTTATATAAAAAGAAATATATAAAGAGTTACCTCTACCTTTAATACCTTTATTATTTTTGTATTATTTTAGATCGAATGCCATCCATACCTGACACAAAAGAAATTGTCGGATTTTTGCAAAGAAAAGGGCATTCTTATTACAGCGTACAGTCCACTCGGATCACCAGAGAGACCATGGGGCAATTCAGATGACCCAAAATTGTTGGAAGACAAGAAATTACTTGAACTCGGGAAAAAGCACAACAAGACACCTGCACAAATACTTATTCGTTATCAAGTATGTCATTAAAATATTAATGTCTCGAAGCATACTTTCCGATAAATTATGTGTTGAATATAATTTCAAATTTTTTAATTAAATTAAAAAATTTACAGCGTTTATGAAACTGATAGCTTGATATATTAGTAATAAATTTACACGGAATTTTAATAACTATTTGCAGGTGGATCGTGGTCATATAGTGATTCCCAAGTCAGCTGTCAAATTACGAATTGCTCAGAACATGGATATATTCGACTTTAAACTTTCACCTGAAGATATTGCTTATATTAACAGCTTCGATTGTAACGAAAGATTTTGTCCACTTACTTGGTAAGAACTAATTATTACTAGTTTATCATTGTGTCATGTATAAAGATGAGATATTTTATATCATTTATAAGATATATCAGATAATTGTATCAAGTAGCAGTGTATTAATGTTTTTTTTTTGTCATTTTTTAGGGCAAAGGCTAGTCCTTATTATCCGTTTAGTATTCCATTTTAATTAATGAATAAGTGGGGCTACAATATATTTATGTATGTATATTTTCTGTTAAACTTCTTGCATGAGAACACATTTTCAAACTACTATTAAATGTGAGCACATATAAAAAATAAAAAAACTTCTTTATAATAATATTTTTACAAATTGAAAATAAGGTCTCATTATTGTCAAATGTCAATTTTTTTGTATAAAATTCAATTATATTGAAACCTATACATGTGTTAAAATATAGAAATTTTTAAACTGCCTAAGAGAAATTAAAAGCCGGACAATTTTGCTGATTGATAAATGTTTGGGTATCAATTATACTACTACGATAAATCATCGTTGGTTTCACAACCACAGGAGCAACACTCGCAAAATTCCTCCTCGTCGCTGTTGCTGTCATCTATTTCTGATCCCGAATGCAGCATCCCTGAAGGCGATTTGATGCAATCACACGGTGGAACCGACAAATCGTGCCTGAGTTTTTCTTCGCAATCGTATCTGCAGATATTAATTTGCTTGCATGCGGCGGGAGTCGTGCACTCGTTGCACGTTTCACCGGGATCACACGGCACCGAAGATTGCGCTAATTGTTTAGGTGGCCGCGGTACACCTGAAAATTTATGCGTTTTTTACATGATTGAATATTAATTTTATGCAAAACAGACTTATGTTATTATAAGTTTTCGTCACGCAGAATATTCCTAATAAAATTTGAAAGAAAACAAGTCGATACGCATCGGCCTGTACACATGCCTGTTTTCGAGGCGACGCTGAACAGGGACTCGCAAGGAGGCTTCGAATACGGAGACTTGGATTTGAATACAGCGGAAGAAACTCGTCGGCAAGATTTGCAACAAACGCAATCGCGCGATTTATTCGCGGTTGCACGTGACACGCGACAATCCAGCGGGACGCAGCACGAAAGCGGTGGATACAATTTTTCACAAGTTTCTAGTGGTCTCTTCGACGCCTTCTCGTAAGCAGTTAACGTTATCGACGTTGCACATGGACAGCAAGCCTTCTAAATTAGGAGATACGCATAGAATCGGGAACAGATAAATACTTTTTATCTACGCCCTAACTACGTAGGGCCTATCTACTCACTCGTTTCTTATCTTCAAGATGATATTTTTTCTTCGTCACGTGTTTATTATGTGTATAATCTTCTAAAGGATCGAATAACTTTTTACCAGTTCCTCTTGAATCCTGCACGCGTTCCGTTTTTCCGCTATCACGCTGAAATTTCTTGCAGGACAGTAACTTGCCCATTTGTCGCCTGTACATGAATTCTTTACTTTCCAGTTCTTTGATGTAATTCTTTAGTTTCAATTCTTCCTCAGCGAGCTGACGGATCTTTCTCAGACATATCAAATCTTCGGAGTGGATGGAGTGTAGACTGGGTGTATTGTATCTCTGTACCTCATTGCGCAATCCTGCCAATTTCTCTTCCATCTCCTTGTTAGCCAGCTCCAAGGACTCTAACTCCATTCCGGTTTCCTCCAGTTTCACATCCGCGTCTATGATCTTGTCCTGCATCAACAGAAAGTTGATTGTAAATTCCTGTCGAAGAATTATTAATCTGTAACATTTGCGGCCCTATAATTCTCGATTTTTTTAAAGATTATTCGATGATAGTGAGCGGAGTTGGGGAGAAATTATATATTTTTACACATCTTAAAATATTTCACATGCATGTTTTAAGCACATATATATTATATATATTCCATTTTCTACAGACGTTGTATTTTATTTATACATTATGCTGTGTGTTAATATAATTTCTAGATTTATTATCACATCTGTACAAAATTTTCAAATATGTGTATATAAAAATACTTTAATATTGCGTGGCATATTGCATCTATGTTACCAACACTACTGCCAAAAAGTTAATTATATAGATCTAAAAGCGATATTTTTAGATTTTAACGTCCCTTTGTATAATAATCTTATTTTAAGAAATATTTTAAGAAAAATGTTACCACCGTACACGAATAGAGGAAACTATATTAATATTTTTATCCTAACTTGTTGAAAAAAAAAAAAAAAAAAACAAATATATGCTTGAAACAATATGCATTAAACATCTAATTACATTTGAAGGGATGCAATGTTTAAACGTAATATTTGAATCACAACAACCCCGAAAACGCGCTAAGATCGCGATGTATAATTTTCGCGTTAAAAAAAGCACACTGGCAAGATTTACCCCGATTCTTATCGTCGAATGTCAATCGTGCCGTACATGCAACTGTGCCGTTTCCTGGTGGAGGCCGTCAACCGTGCTTTTCAATTCGGTGAGAAGTCTGTCGGCGGGGTCTGGCTGCGGCGAGAACCTATTTACGATCTCTCGTACTTTATCGTACGGTCCATCGCGACAATCTCGCTCGGTCATCCACATGTTGTATGCCATCAGAGCCGGGATGGACCGTTCCATCGTAGCAACTTTGTTCCTGAGCTGTCGGTGGCGGCCGATCAGGTCGCACCGTCGTTCCTCGATCTCGGACGCGACGTTTGCCAACGGCGAGTCAAGCGCTAAAAGAGAAGTCATTGTCTTTTTTATTTTATTTAATTTTAACTGGAATGTTATTAACTAAATTAACCGAACTAACTAACTAAGACTAATCTTTGAGCGTTGAACAGGATGCTGTTTACTTATCTTTCGCAATCGTTCATGAGTGGACGGTGAATATAGGACGAATTGGACAAGGTTACTCACCAGTTTTAGTCGACATTCTAATGAATCCGGTTGAAATCTACGAAGATGAAATTGGTTGCACGGAGCTCGGCGGTCCGCGGGCTGTTTTCTACTTGAGACTTTCGAATTGGAGCGCAAAAGAATGGAAATAGAGAATTGCTTCCGCCGGAGAACGGCGGTTGAAGTATCGGGGTAGATGAGGTTGTGTGCATAGCTTTTGTCGACAATATCAGTGCGATCATGAGTGCGATATCAATAGTGCTGCCAAAGTCGAAAGTGGATATTTTTAAATAGCCGCAAGCTATCGTGAATTAAATGTGGGTCGATCTTTATGAATCGAAATCGCATGTGCGAAACAAAAGAAAATTTTAACACGTCCGTACTCTCGGCAATATCTCCCTCCCGCGTTTCTGTCAACCAACCCGCCTCTCGTAGTTAAGTATTACGGAATATGTAATATATGCAGAATGATATGAGCGTTTTTTAATTATTTGGTTATTACGAAAAACGAGGGCAGAGATCATCGGGACATCTGAAATCTGGAGCACGCCACGTGCGGCCAAACAAGCCATAATGTCATTACTACTCGGCTCATTCAAGAGTACGAGATCATATCAAGTGACTCATTTTTTGTCATAACTTTTAACGAACGAATGCGTAACTGATTTATGTAACATTTTATTGCAAACGATATTCCACTGCTTCATTTCATATGTGTGTACCTATTTGTTTGGCAAAAAAGACATTAAAAAGGTCTGTTACTCCTGAATAATTATGGAATATCTTGCGTGGCTTTTCCTGAAAGCATTAAACAGCGAAAGGATTTGTCTTCAGAAAATTAATGTTTACATAGCAAACTGGAGGAGTCGACAACGCGGCGGGACGGAGATGACGATGACTTCTCGTTGGTAACTGTAACAAGCGCATCCCTCCAGGAGAGCACCGGTAGCACCCTCACCGGGTCAGTGTACACGAATTGGGAGGAGAAATTTGCGTGTCGCGCGTTACAGGGTCGAGGCCGCGTCTTCAGCTATCGAAAGAGGAGGACTCACGTCTGCGATGGAGTCTTTAATGCACCGGCTGGTGTCTGTCCGCGTAGCGTTACCTCATCAGTCATTCGCCGTAATGCAGGTCAAATGTTGTTTAACGCAATTATTAAGATTTTTATTTCGAGTAAATCCAGATAACTTTTCCGCAAATCATCTGCAAATGGCATATTTAATATAAGAAATGCATCCCATGTTTTGTCTATAAGTCTTGGTTTCCATGCAGATAATACGCGAATAAAATAACGAATAAAGCAAAGATCGATCGGTATTTTCCTCGAGATTACGAATTAATTAGAAGCACGCTTTTTGTTACAGGCGATTCCCGGCTCGTGTTCGTCTGGCCGCAAAAAGCCAGCCGGGGTCGGCTCTCGAACGTCTTTGCGCCCCTGCTACGCGGTTTTCTGATCGGACTGTTGTTCGTTGACGCTCTTCACCTGTGGCCTGGAGAATTCTTACCCACGTGTCTACCATCGACCATGCCGATTACCCTGCCGCCCGTCAAATGCAACGTCATTGAGCCACGTTGGTATGATAACAACTGAGTCATGGTTGAGAGGCCTAATCAGGTTTGAGTGAACATATATACGATTACTTTGCGACACCGCGATTGCAATTTAACCCAAACACTGTACAATTTTTAATAAAGATCAAATTACTTTGTTCGGAGATCTTTTTAATCCTTTGAAACGCGTCTGGAGTTGCTTTTACTCGTAAGAAGAAACTTGCATTCGAGAAAAGTGTTTCTCATCGTACAGTTTCAAGTTCAGGCAATGGTATCCTGAAAAAAATATTGTATACGCGATTGGTCTTCATAAATGATATGCTTATATTATTGAAGGTAATGCTTTAAAAATGTACCCGATGTCACACCATAGAATTGCAATTTCCTACTAAATGTGTGAGTTAAGCGACAAAAAATCAACGCTTACTTGAGAACATAATACACGATTATTGATAAGAAGCGCGTTAAAATTTGTACTTTAGATGTACCTAATTAAAAGCAATCTTTGAACGGATTGTAAAATTTCCTCATCTGCTTTTCCACACTTACTTGCATAAATTTGCATGTTCTCTTACTATCAACAGCAGAAATATTTTCAATGCTTGTCAGATCGTGTCACGATAATCGCGCGTTGCAATTAATTTATTAAATAAATGCCGCACACATGTGCGGCCGTGACATTGGTATACGCTTGTTTTTAATTTCTACATTTATTTTAATAAAACGGCGAATTTGTCAAGAGAGTCCGGAACTAATTTAACTCAAATAAACAATTCCTAAGTGTGATGAAGTTGATTAAGATAAAGGTAATCGAAGAAATAAAGTTTCATACGTGCATTATATCTTATGACGAGAGCTGAAAATAGAAATTACAATACACCTTTACATTGTCTCAGAAAAAGAAGAGCCTACATTGCAGTTTGTATACCATAGTGCGAGTGCGCGTTATCGCATTTTCAAATGCAAATAGTTGCTTTTAATCTATATCTCGTCGCTTATAAAAGCACGTTTCACGACGATACTTCTCCAAAACGTTAGAAAAATTGCAGAACTCGAATGAGATACAGTATTCGACTCGGTTATCCAATCGTTGCAAAGAGTATTTATCACATAATTACGGAGTTGAATAACGTGAGGTGTAAGAGCATTATCCATAGTCGTTTCGTTCGTTGCCGAACATCGTGACTTCCTCATGACGATTCATGGCAAGTTTTCTTGGGGTATTATTTACGCAGTAGGGGCCCCTCTCCTTTCTGCGGGGAATGAGGGGGGGGGGGGTACACATAACAGTTATCAGTTGCTATGTGTGGACCAACAGCTTAACGTCTCTTCCGAAAGACGGAGCCCAGTTTCTCCGCATGAGAATCCCCTCTTTATTTCTCATACGGGGGGTGCAGTTTAAAATTTAAAAATTTCTGTGACCAAGTGGATTCGAACCCGGCTTCCCGTGGTTACGAGTCTGGCGCTCTACTACTAGACCACACTGCCACCCAGAGCATTATCGAAGCTCAATATACCCCGGATTTCACATTTTCATTGCGCGATCGAATCTTGAATCGAGGTGAGAGGCAGCAGATTCTGCAATCATTCCTATTACAGAAATTATAGGCGCATTATTCTATTTTCTGTCTTATCTCATTTAATATTGTTCAACAAAGGCTGCGATTTAAACACAAATTATAAAGCATAATTCCTAAAATATATTGAACTGCTGTAATTGAGTGTCAAAGGCACGGTCTTACATAAGACCGTGGTCAAAGGTGCCGATAACATACTGCAGTGTCACAGGAACATTTACGTTTCACTACGCAGATTCTTCCGACGTGTACTTATCGACGATAAGCACCGAAAGCTCGTTTTTCTAAGTATTATAAGTATTAAGGAGGGTGGTTGCTCAAATCAAAATGATAAGAATTAGTTCAAATTTATGGAGGATATTCGTCTATGGGAATCTGTCATCCATACCAAAATTGAACACAATTGTCTACATAGTTGTCGAGTAATTAATTATTGAATTATTCATTTTTGTTATGTCGCCCGTGTATAAGAGTATATCAAAATAATAAGAATTAGTTAAAATTTATAGAGGATATTCGTCTATGGAAATCTGTCATCCATGCCAAAGTTGAAGATAATTGTCTGCATAGTTGTCGAGTTATTAATTATTGAAGTTACAAATTGTGCCTTGAATAAAAATAAAGAAAGAGAAGAGAGATTGATCGACGTATTTACATAACAGGTTTAGCAGGAAAATATTACAATTCAGTGTGATGAAGCTGATTAAGATGAAAGTAATCGAAAAAATGAATTTACATATGTGTATTATATCTTGTGACAAGATAAAAATAGAAATTACAATACATTTTTTATTGTCTCAGAAGAAAAAGAGCCTTTATCGCACTTTGCATACCATAGTGTCTTAAGGATGCACATTATCGCAATTTTCAAATGCAAATATAGTTGCCTCTGTTCTATCTTGTCGCTTATAAAAGCACGTTTCACGTCGACACTTCTCCAGAACGTTAGAAGAACTGCAGAACTCGAATCAGATACAGTGTTCAACTCGGTTATCCAATTGTTGCATGAGTATTTATCATTACGGAGTCGAATAACGTGAGGTGTAGGAGCATTATTAAAGCTCAAGATACCGCGGATTTCGCATTCTCATTGCGCAATCTAATCTTGAATCGAAGTGAGAGGAAGCAGATTCTGCAATCTTTCCTATTACAGGAATTATAGGCGCATTATTCTATTCTCTGTATTATCTTATTTGATATTGTTCAACAAAGTTGCGATTTAAACACAAATCATAAAGCATAATTCCTAAAAAATATTGAACTGCTGTAATTTAGTGTCAAAGGTGCCTTTGACACAGATAACATACTACAGTGTTACAGGGACATTGACGTCTCATACTACGCAGATTCTCCCGACGTGACGGACGGTAAGTATACCAAAAGCTCATTTTTCTAAATATTATAAGTATTAAAACGTCGATTTTGCCAAATTAAATAAAAATTAATGTGTAAATCGTCGTTTAAATCAACTTTAGACAATTTATAATTTGTATCAGAATCAAAGAGAAAATATTATTTACGAATTTAAATGCTATGTAATACAAAAAATATTTAAAAACACACGGACAAAAAATAATTTGCTGGCACAGCAAACTTTTTGCTGTTGTAGCAAAATCTGTCCGTTATTAAATGGGCAGCAAAACGATTAGTTAAGAGTACTAATCGCTATTTGCTGGTGTTCCGGTTTCATAATTATATTCCCGCAATTCGTTATAACAAATGAACGCTCTCGTAACAAAATAATTTAAATAGAATACCGAAACGTTTCGGGGAGCGCGGTGTTGATATTTGTCTCACCGAGAGACAATACCACAGCACAGGTGCTTCATGCTGATTGGACCACGTCAAAGGTCGAAATTATTATTTGTATCATAACCGACGGACTTACGGACCACCGAATAGACAGAGTCGTCCTCCAGCTTTCGTTCGAGACGGCCACACATACACATTTTAATCGAGAAAAGTCGCGGCGAGTTGTAAAGTCTTGAATTTAGCCCGCAATCGAATTATCCGACCAAATAATTTTGTTGTTGAATAAACACCTCTGTAAATCCAAGAGTTTAATTTCGTACGAGTGCCTACTCCACCTGACTGTCGAGCCTTTGTCCAAGGCTGTACCAGCCGTCCATCGCAAGTGCCTGCCTATCATCGCATTTGACGAAACAGCTGGATATAATTTTGCTGAATCTACGAATTATTTTGCTGCAAGAACAAATTAGTTCTTGCTCGGTTATCATATTTTTTTTTGCTGTATTAACAATATAGTTTTGTTACATGAGCAAAATTATTTTTCTACTATATGAGCAATATAATTTCTTCCGGCATTCCTCAACTATCTAGCAGACCGGTTCGAACCTAGGTTGCGGGAGGTTCCAGGTTCGAACCCTGGCTGGGGTGATATTTTTTATAATAATTTCTTTAACATCAAAAGTTGAATCCAATCAATTTCATTAAAGGGAGGGAGAGAATTTTCACTATTCCAACAGGAGCTGTGTTCTTAAATCTGACAAATATAGTCGGCGCACAGTTTTCAAGAGTTGAAAATAAATAATATGTGTATTCACACAAGAAATAATATTAGGCTATTAAGATCCAAGCTTTTGGACCGTTATGGCGATTATTCTAATTTAATAAACAAAATAAAATTAAAAAACGTAATTTTTTGAATTCTAATCTAACCATACAGAAATCAAACAGCCTTCAACAAGGCTAAGAACGACTCTAGCGCCTTAAGGAGTCGTCGCCGGACACGGGTTACCTTATACCTATTACAAAAATTGTTCACTTTACCAAGATCTAGCACCCCTTTAAGTTTGCCGCAAATTTCCAGAAACACCCTAATTAAGAACCGGAAAAAGAACCGAAAAAAACCGTAAACCGAAAATAATTATATTGGTTTCGGTTATGGTTCCGGTGTTACAAACTTTATAAAATTTCGTACGGTCCAACTAAAGAAAGGGTTATGGAACGGTTTTCGGTTTCGATTCCGGTTCGGTCCGGGTCCCTGCAAGCTACTTTTCTCGGTGTGATATCAACATAGTCCTATTTTAAGATTTGATGACAAGTTGAATAACGTAGGAATTTACTTGGTAATTTAAAATATTTAAAGTGTTCGCAGATACGACTGCCACGAGAATGGATTTAATCTTTTTGGCACTATGCACTATTTGCATTGTTGTGATTTTCGCGATTTTGCCGATGGTATATCAGCAGTTTGTTATTCGACAGAAACTTAAGAACCTTCCCCAACCCGACGGATATCCTTTCATTGGTGTGGCATTTAAGTTATTGAATATGTCGGACCCTGGTAAAGAACTTTATACATAAAAATTTATTATTATTCTTTCACAAGTGCTATTTGTATATTTATACACGGCTTAAAATATAAAGTTTGCTATTAAAATTTATATAATAATTAAATTGATATTATTAATAAATTATTAATATTTTAATTAATAATTCTAATTGCTAGACCGCACAAAATGGTATGCAGGGTTAATGGAGAAGTGTAAAGAACAAATATTTGTACATTGGATTGCAAACAAGCCTTTTATTAGTGTGTACAAGCCAGAACATTTAGAGGTAAACAATAAAATCAATTTGCTAAACAGCTAAAATATTATCCGTTATTTTCTGCGATGATTAATGTATTATTGTATAAGTATTGGGTAATTAATGTGTTATAAAAATTGTCGTGATTATCTCGATAAAAATCTCTTTTCATATAATAGTATAAAGCATTCTCGAAGATTCATAACGTCGAGTATTTTAAGCGTGCATTCAGAAATTTATTTTTTAATGGGATCTCAATGTAATAGTAAAGATTAGAAGAAGATAGATTATTGCAGCAAGATTTTTTTATTGCTGCTACTGTAATTAATGCGTAATCAAATTTCTTTCTTATGCAACTAATTATTTAATACATTGTAAATATACTTGTTTTGTTAGTGAAGAGACGATGGAAGACGCTGAAAGTTTTGCCGTGTAGTTTGAAGAAATTAAATTTTTTTCCGAAATACGATAGTTTATCTTTAGCAAATTTGATTTATTATCAAGAAAAACTAAACTTTTTTTAAATATTTACAGCTTATTTTTCCTAGTACCGTAAACATCACAAAAGGAGAACCCTATGATTTTATGAGACCTTGGTTAGGCAATGGACTTCTGACCTCTACAGGTAAAGGCGCAACAAAATCATCACACATTTTCTTTTTTAAAGTTATATTAAAAATAAGTTGCAGCTCATTTTTAATTTGTGTGTCACTATGCTTTAATATGTGTGTCACTTATTTTAGACAAGCTGTAAGGAAACAAAACAAGTTCTATCTCCACTCTTTCTAACACAGATATATTGTATTTTAACACAATTAAGAAATTATATGTATTTTAGTCCTTGTGATTATCTAAATGCATTTGTGACTTTATATTCACAACTGATTATTCATGTTGTTTGCCAGAACTGTGTAGTTTCTTGTGAAACTTTTTCTTATTTACTTTGCTAATATCGAGCACTAATAGGAAAATAAGATATCGCTATTGCTTTAAAAATTAAAGCAATAACCGTGAGTTTTTCAGCTGACTTTGTAGCTGTCTTTATTTTTTGCGACTCTTACAATATGAATATGAATCAAATTTTAATGCTGTTTTAGGTAAACAGTGGTTCCACGATAGAAAACTCATCGGGCCAACGTTCCACTTTAGCATATTAGATCAATTTGCTGTGGTTCTGTCTGAAAAAGCAGAGATTCTAATAAAGTGTCTGGAAAGAGAGATAGAAAAAAAACCAGGGAATGCCGTTGATGTTTTTCCTCTTGTTGTCAATGCTGCTCTCGACATTATTTGTGGTAATGTACCATATTTCTAATTACAATATATAATATAAATTACAATATTTTTTGCGAAAGAAACGTTTGTTAACATATATTTTACACTGCAGCTAATTTTATCAGTCGTTTTATGGAGAATAGGAAAGAAAAATTATAAATTATTAAATTTGTTAACATTAATTTTGCTAAATCTGCAAATTATTTCGCTACATTAACAAAAATTCCTATTATGTTATTTTTATTGTGTCACCAAGCAATAATAATAAAATGTCAGTGAGAAACTATTTTATTGTAGCAATAAATTCGTTTTCTCACGAACCAATTATTCAGCAAAATTTTTCTATTTTATCAATAAAACAAAGATCTTACTGTAATATTGTTGTACTATTTACGAGCAATAAGTATGGAATTTAATTCTAGCATTATAAATGATGTGGTAGAGAGGTCATTAACAATACTAATTGTTATCTTGCAGAAACGGCAATGGGTGTGAATATACGTGCTCAAGAAACCGAAACAAAATATAATTCAACAGTACATAAGTCAGTTTCCAAAAAGCTAGCTCATACTGCTATTATTAATGAAACACTTAAAAGTTTATTATTATGTAAATTAAATGTTAATCGTATTTTCAGAGCCTCCGCGTTAATAATGAATCGATTGCTTACACCGTGGTATTGGCCTGATTGGTTGTACTATTCCCTGCCTGCAGGAAAGGAATTTAAATCAACAATTGATATATTGCATAGGTTCACGAAAAGGGTATGCTACAAACCCTAATGATATGTATTTAGAAGATTAAAATAGTGGCAGAGTTTTACTTAATTTCTTGTATTATTTCGTTTAAAAAAAATTTCACGTTTACGACAAACACGATAAATTCTAGGTGATAAATAAGAAAAAGGCTGAACGACAATCGCAAAACGGCTACACAGAACTGGAAAATGAAGACAATGAATTAGACATAGGTGTGATTGTAAATTATAATTATACATCATGTACATATTTCTGCTAGAATTTAAATATTCCTTACCTAACGAAATTTGCTACATTAGGTAAGCGGAAGAGGAAAGCGTTTCTGGATTTATTATTGGATCAGAATGCGAAAGACGACACTCCTTTGAATGATGATGAATTGAGAGCGCAAGTCGACACGTTCATGTTTGAGGTGAAATGTCCGATATCAAAATTTTCCGATTTTCTTAATATAGTTTTTTTCTCTTATTAACTCGGAAACGTATTTCGGAAACGTAAGGACTCTATAAGCATAAAATAATATGTAAACGATAATAGGGGCATGATACAACAGCGGTTGCGGTAACCTGGACACTTTTTCTTTTGGGCAATAATCTCGAGCACCAGGAAAAAGTTCACGAAGAACTCGAAAAGGTTTTCGGAGATTCGAAGACACCAGCCAGTGTAATGGAGCTGTCGCAATTGAAGTATCTCGACAGAGTCATAAAGGAGACTCTCCGAATATTTCCAAGTGTACCTATAATCACGAGGCGACTAACGGAAGATGTAAAAATAGGTAGGACACAATTTTACCTGGCAATTAAAAAAAGAATCTTAAAGAATTTACAAGTGTGCAATTTTATTTATAAAGCAGTTAAAATGTAACAATGCGAGAAATATGCTTTTGGTGGAATTTTTAAAAAGATTTAGTGCATAATTAATATTTTCATTATTTATTAAAAACTAAACAAGCAAAAACAAAATGGAATTAAGCAATCTAAAGATCGATAACTTACAACTCGACTTACATCATTATAATCTTAAAAGTTCAATTTTTAGACTATAAAAACGTTTATACTTGATATTGACAAAAATAGATAGTCAATGTGATGTTTTATAGGCGAATCAGTCTATAAATTAATTTATTTCTTTTAATTATTTAGATAATTATATACTTCCGAAAGGTGCCATGGTAATATTGGCAATCTTCTTAGCACATCGAAACCCGAGGGTCTGGCCGGATCCAATGAAGTTTGATCCAGACCGCTTCCTTCCAGAAAACTCAAAGCATAGGAATCCTTATGCCTACGTTCCGTTCAGCGCTGGACCGAGAAACTGTATAGGCCAGAAATTCGCTCTACTCGAAGAGAAAACCGTGTTGGCTGCTATTCTGAGAAAATGGAGGGTGAAGAGCGTGAAAACTTTCGACACGATTGTTTACAGTGGCTCTCGACTCATTTTGAGACCAGCCGAAGAAGTACTCATGCATTTCATGTCAAAGAAATGAACAGTTTGCCAGCAAATATATGCTTTTTTATAATGCGATTTTTATAACTTCCATCGATTACAAAATTTAAATGTTTTTCTCATTATGTGGTATAAAATATTGCATATAAATATACATACATACTGCACATATTCTTACATATGTGACTATCACAAATGTGAATATCACAAAAATCAAATGAAGGAATTGGTACATAGTGTAATCATACTTTTTTAAAAGTAATGCGTTATCACACAGAAAAAAAATAAAGTTGCTTCAATTAAACGTCACGTCACGGGCTGCCACAAACATAAATAATTAATTCAATTGGATATTATTTGATCCAAATATTTGGATTATTAAAACAACTATCTGATGTTTTTGTTCAAATAATATTTAATTGAATTAACTGTTTATGTTTGTGGCAGCCTTTGACGTGACGTTTAATTGAAGCAACTTCACTTTTTTTCGTGCATTATTGCTTAATACAATCTGGGATCTCGAATATCTTAAGCTAATTAACGAAACTGCAGTTTTGAAATGCTATCCAGGCCAAAGACGCACGATGTGAAATATGACGACAAAAATTTAATAAACATCTTTAAATTTAAACATAAAGTATGCATTTTCTGTATGCCGAATTTTTTTGATGCTGAAAATAATATTAAAAAATGCGAAACAATTAGTTAACGGTATAGCTAATAAATTGCAATAATTATTTAACGCTTTTTGAGATGTTATTTAGATCAATTCTTAAAATCTTACAAGATTTGCAGACCTTTTGTTGCTATAAAATGTCATCATGTCCGTGCTGAAAACGGAATGTGATGTGCCGCATTACGACGAGGAATTAAACAAGGAAGTAAACAAGGAATTAGTTTCAACATGTTGAAAAATCACGTTTTGGTTCACAAGAGATGGAATTTGTCGTGAATTTCTTTTTATACGTAGTGCGGTAGCGATAAGTGCTGTCGAAAGTAGGGGAGAATGGGAAAATTACAGTCAGTAAGAATTATTTCTTATTTTCTGAAAAAGAAATGTCTTTAGAACCAAAATGGAATAGTTGACGGATACTTTATCAATCATTCTTCGAAAGTAGAAGCATAAAAGTCAAGAAAGCTAATAAATAATTAAGCCTGCATTGATTATAAAAATCTCTGAATTGACCGCAATTGTCCGACGTGTTGGGTAATTACGGTCGCCTCTTGGGTAACCGCAGTCAGCTTTCGGGGGACTACCTACGGTCATCTTTGGGGTAATGCCAGTTGATCACTAGCAGGGTTCGGCGTCTAACCTAAAATTCCGGCGTTATTTTAAGACTGAAATGTCCATCAAATTGAATGTATTTTCTATGTAAATCATGCTATATATCAATTCTTATTTCTTTCTCACTGAATTTGGATAAATTCTACCAAATTTGTGGTATAAATATATATTGTGATGTTTACTCTGTGACAGTCACTCGACTGTAATTTCCCCGTACAAGCGACTACCGTTACCCCCAAAAACGAGTGAATTTGTTATATTGAATAATAAATATTTATATGATGTCATCCACGGAGAAAATTTTATATTAAATTTTACTATGGTGCCGCACCAACTGCGAACCATCAAGACGCACAAGTTTAAATGCTATAGTCTTATAGTAAAATTACTATGTCCATAGCATTTAATGCTACGATCATAGCATTTAGTGCTACGATCATAGCATTTAATGCTATAATTATAACATTGAATGCTATGATCGTAGCATTAAATGCTATGGCCATAGTAATTTTACTATAAGACTATAGCATTTAAACTTGTGCGTCTTGATGGTCCGCAGTTGGTGCGGCACCATAGTAAAATTTAATATAAAATTTTCTCCGTGTCGTTTTAATATGGGCAAAATGGAAGCTGAAGAACCAAAAAAGTCATAAATAACGGTTAGATGTGATTTTATTTACTAAAAATTTCGCAAAACCCTTATTAAAAGTACATCGATTCTTATAAGAAAAAGGGCGTAAAATAAGAATCACCTGATTTTTATTAATTTATGTTGGTTTAATAGGCACGGCATAATAAATTAGTCGATAATCATGTATGTAAACGGATAGAGACAAAAAAAGTTTGATATAACTGTTTGATATAAATGCCGGTTGGTTTATGTAAAATACAGGTAACCGGCATTGCCTGATGACCGTGATTCCCCCATTCTCCCCTAGATATTTTTAAATAGCCACAAGCTATCGCGAATTAAATGTGAGTCGATCTTTATGCATCAAGATCGCGCGGATGTCCGAAACAAAAGAAAAGACACGTTTGTACTCTCGGCTAGAGTCCTATATAAAGAGAGAAGCGCCACCGGCGTAACAGTTTGCCTCCGCCATTTTTAATACTTACCTGGAGCAAAAGAGAAAAATATTTAGATAGAAGGAGAAGGAGAGTATCAAGGCAGCCATGTTCAATACACGGTTGCGCTTCTCTATAATACATATAGGACTCTACTCTCGGCAATATTTCTCTCCTGCGTTTCTGTCTACCAACCCGCCTCTCGCAGTTAAGTATTATTACGGAATTGTATAATATGCGGAATGATATAAGCGTTTTTTAATTATTTGATTATTACCAAAGACGAGGGCAGAGATCATCGGGATATCTGAAATCTGAAGCACGCCACATGCGGCGAAACGAGCCATAATGTTATTACTGCTCGGCTTATTCAAGAGTACGAGATCATATAAAGTGACTCATTTTTATAACTGTTAACGCACGAATGCGTAACTGATTTATGTAACATTTCGTCGCAAACGATATTCTATTGCTTCATCTCATATACATATGTATACCTATTTGTTTGGCAAGAAGACATTAAAAGGTCTGTTACTCCTGAATAATTAGCATGGAATATCCTGCGTGGCTTTTCCTGAAAGCATTAAACGGCGAAAGGATTTGTCGAATCTTCAGAAAATTAATGTTCGCATAGCAAACTGGAGGAGTCGACGACGCGGCGGGATGGAGATGACGATGACTTCTCGTTGGTAAATGTAATAAGCGCTTCCCTCCAGACGAGCACCGGTAGCACCCTCACCGGGTCAGTGTACACGAATTGGGATGAGAAATTCGCGTGTCACGCGTTACAAGGTCGAGGCCGCGTCTTCAGCTATCGAAAGAGGAGGACTCATGTTGGCGATGGAGTCTTTAATGCACCGGTTGGCGTCTGTCCGAGTAGTGTTACCTCGTCGGTCATTCGCCGTAATGCAGGTCGAATATTGTTTAACGCAATTCGGTCTTCTACCGACTTTTACCTAACAGTATATTCTGATAGATCATGGCATACTTTCTTTGTAAACTTTTTGAATTTTTGCAATATCTTCAAAATTGAAGAAAATATAGTACACGAAAATGTGCTGTGACGTCATAGGGACACTCCGGAATCTTTTGAAGTTGCCGTCATCAAAGAAACTTTAGCAAGCTATAACTTTCTCAAATTTAGGTTTTTTTAAAAAATTCAAAAAGTATTAAAAATCGGCTCAAATTCTCTACATTAATTATAGATACCGCTTAATAAAAAAAATTTACTGGAGGACCGAATTATTAAGATTTTTACTTTGAGTAAATCGAGATGACTTTTCCGCGAATCATCTGCGAATAGCGTATTTGAAATAAGAAATGCATCCCAAGTTTTGTCTAAGTCTTGCTTTCCACGCAGATAATACGCGAATGAAATAACAAAAGGAGCAAAGATCGGTATTTATCTAGGTATTTTATTTTCAGTAGATAAAGATAATTTTTCCGCAAATCAGCTAAAATCTGCAAATAACGTGTTTGAAATATGTGCATTTCACGTTTTGTCTAGTCAGTTGCTTTCCACGCAAATAATACACGCGAATGAAATGACGAACAAAGCAAAGATCGATCGGTATTTTTCTCGAGATTACAAATGAATTAGAAGTACGCTTTTTGTCGGTCATTTTTTATAGTGTGTGTACACAGGCATTTATAATTACTTCTCAAGAACTTTATCATATATGGTTGAATTCGTAAAAAAATAACCTTTTAGAAATTGATTGTACAGAAGCAATTTAACTTTTGACAGGGAAAATATACCTGTACCTACCGCCCGAACATCCTTAAGAATGCGTACCCGATATCATACCATGGTGCATATTCTCTTACTATCAACAGCAGAAATATTTTCAATGTTTGTCAGCTTGTGTCACGATAATCGCGCGTTGCAATTAATTTATTAAATAAATGCCACAAATGTAACATTGATACGCTTGTTTTTAATTTCTACATTTATTTTAATAAAGCGGCAAAGGCGGAACTAATTTAACTCAAATAAACATCGCAAAAGCAATTGCGCGACGGCGAAATTGTTTCTTTTAAAGACAGAAACAAGAATAAATATTTGTGTAATCGGCACGTCATACCACATCATCGCCTTATATTATTAATTCATATAAATTAATTATTGTCTACAATGTTTAAGACAAATTGTGCCTTGAATGAAAATAAAGAAAGAGAAGAGAGATCGACGTATTTACATAACAGGTTTAGTAGGAAAATATTACAATTCAGTGTGATGAAGCTGATTAAGATAAAGGTAATCGAAAAAATGAATTTACATACATGTATTATATCTTGTGACAAGATAAAAATAGAAATTACAATACATTTTTTATTGTCTCAGAAGAAGAAGAGCCTTTATCGCACTTTGCATACCATAGTGTCTTAAGGATGCACGTTATCGCAATTTTCAAATGCAAATATAGTTGCCTCTGTTCTATCTTGTCGTTTGTAAAAGCACGTTTCACGTCGACACTTCTCTAAAACGTTAGAAGAACTGCAGAACTCAAATGAGATACAGTGTTCAACTCGGTTATCCAATCGTTGCACGAGTATTTATCATTACGGAGTCGAATAACGTGAGGTGTAGGAGTATTATCGAAGCTCAATATACCGCGGATTTCACATTCTCATTGCGCTATCGAATCTTGAATCGAGGTGAGAAACAGCAGATTCTGCAATCTTTCCTATTACAGAAATTATAGGCGCATTATTCTATTTTCTGTCTTATCTCATTTAATATTGTTCAACAAAGGCTGCGATTTAAACACAAATCATAAAGCATAATTCCTAATAAATATTAAACTGTAGTAATCGAGTGTCAAAGGTGCCGATAACATACTGCAGTGTCACAGGAACATTGACGTTTCACTACGCAGATTCTTCCGACGTGATCGACGGTAAGTACCGAAAGCTCGTTTTTCTAAGTATTATAAGTATTAAGGAGGGTGGTTGCTCAAATCAAAATGATAAAAATTAGTTCAAATTTATGGAGGATATTTGTCTATGGGAATCTGTCGTCCATACCAAAATTGAAGACAATTGTCTACATGGTTGTCAAGTAATTAATTATTGAATTATTCATTTTTGCTATGTTGCCCGTGTATAAGAGTATATCAAAATGATAAGAATTAGTTAAAATATATAGAGGATATTCGTCTATGGAAATCTGTCATCCATGCCAAAGTTAAAGACAATTGTCTGCATGGTTGTCGAGTTATTAATTATTGAAGTTACAAATTGTGTCTTGAATGAAAATAAAGAAAGAGAAGAGAGATCGACGTATTTACATAACAGGTTTAGTAGGAAAATATTACAATTCAGTGTGATAAAGCTGATTAAGATAAAGGTAATCGAAAAAATTAAATTACATACGTGTATTATATTTTGTGACAAGATAAAAATAGAAATTACAATACACCTTTTATTGTCTAAGAAGAAGAGCTTTTATCGCACTTTGTATTCCATAGTGTCTTAAGGATGCACGCAATCGCAATTTTCAAATGCAAATATAGTTGCCTTTGCTCTATCTTGTCGCTTATAAAAACACTTTTCACGTCGGCACTTCTTCAAAACGTTAGAAAAACTGCAGAATGAGATACAGTGTTCAACTCGGTTATCCAATCGTTGCACGAGTATTTATCATTACGGAGTCAAATAACGTGAGGTGTAGGAGTATTATCGAAGCTCAATATACCGCGGATTTCACATTCTCATTGCGCGATCGAATCTTGAATCGAAGTGAGAGGCAGCAGATTCTGCTATCTTTCCTATTACAGGAATTATAGGCGCATTATTCTATTCTCTGTATTATCTTATTTGATATTGTTCAACAAAGGCTGCGATTTAAACACAAATCATAAAGCATAATTCCTAAAAATATTGAACTGCTGTAATCTAGTGTCAAAAGTGCCGATAACATACTACAATGTTACAGGGACATTGACATCTCATACTACGCAGATTCTCCCGACGTGACGGACGGTAAGTATACCAAAAACTCATTTTTTTAAATATTATAAGTATTAAAACGTTGATTTTGCCAAATTAAATATAAAACCAATAATTAATGTGTAGGGTTGTTTAAACCCACTTTAGACGATTTATAATTTGTATCAGAATTCAAGAAAGAATTTTATTTATAAATTTAAATGCTATGTAATACAAAAAATATTTAAAATTACAATATTTATAAAAATGTTGAGCTAAATCTATTCTAATAGATATAATAGGTTATTAACTGTACACCATAACTGTATTAGTTTAAAATTTGTTAAGAGAGATTTTCAGTTTTGCTTCTCATTCTTTCTAAAGAACAAAAAAATTACAGTGCTTGAAGTGCGATCTCTCTTAAACACATGCTATAATTAAATTTTGTGCAAAACGCGTTAAATAAAATTTAAAAAAATAGTTCGTATAAAGAGAGTAATGTTTGTCCGATTCGACAAAGGGCTTTAGATATTACATTATATTTTCCTATCTCAAAATTAAACTAAAAATTATGGCAATGTATGTAAATGTTCTAAGCCTCATAATTAATTTTACTAGAACGAGCTATTTAATTCCGTAAGTGACGTAATGTCTAGTATTTGCATCGCATATTATTCAATCATTAAATCATTAAATAGAAATCTATTAGACACGACGTATATTTAAATTTTTTAAATATTAAAAAAGATTGTTATACTTATGTCAAGTAGTAAATCTTTACAAAAGTTTCGATAAGATACAGCAGCAAAATATAACGTAAAAGATTTGTTGCTGAATCATTTAATTTGTAAATCTACCAATAAATGTAACTAAAAATTAGATTGAGATAACTGATAAAAATTTTTCACTAAGGAGTTTCTTTATCGACGACTGTTCTGTTAACAAATATTTTTGTCAGAAAAATTCCCTGGTATATGTTATCGAATTTATCGCTATCAAAAGTTTCTTTGAGAGACATTTTCAATCAGTTGCAGTACTGAGAACCCATTAACGGCGAAAGCAATGCCAGTGCCATTTTTCTCAGTGTGATATCAATATAGTTACATTTTAAGATTTGATAACAAGTTTAATAACGTACGAATTTACCCAAATTTAAAATATTTAAAATGTTCGCAGATACGACTGCCACGAGAATGGATTTCATCTTTTTGGCACTATGCACTATTTGCATTCTGGTGATTTTCGCGATTCTGTCGATGGTACATCAGCAGTATGTTATTCGACAAAAACTTAAAAACTTTCCCCAAACCGATGGATATCCTTTCATTGGTGTGGCATTTAAGTTATTGAATATGTCGGACTATGGTAAAGAACTTTATACATAAAATTTTATTATTATTCTTTTACACAAGTGCCATTCGTATGTTTATACACCGCTTAAAATAAAAAGTTTGCTATTAAAATTTATATAATAATTAAATTGTAAAATTATTTATAAATTATTAATATAATAATTAATAATTCGGTAAAAGTTTACAATAACTTACACAGCTCGGATTACTTTGACCCTGACATATGTTGTCAAGGTCACCCTCCTGAGTGACCTTCAGAAGGTTTTAGTCGGCGGTCGCTGTTTATTAAAAAGTTATAAACAAAAAAAGTTTGGAAAATATAGCAGCTATTTTGAGTATTGGAAGGCATAAACGACTAATATTACGTTTTTTTTTTAAAGCAGAGAATACTTTATTTCGCGAGTATGTGCTTCAACTTACAAAGCACATACTTGTAAAGCGCGTCACTAACCTATAGGTTAGTGGCGCGCTTTACAAGTGTGTGCTTTGTATGTGCTTCAACTTAGAAAGTTGTTTATAACTTTTTAATAAACAAAAAAAAATTTGGTGGGGAAAATTATTTAAAGCAGTGAATTGTTGGTATATTAAAAGGAAAGTTACCAATCTCTGCTTTAAATAACTTTTCTTTCAATATACCAACAATTCACTGCTTTAAATAATTTTCCCACCAAACTATTTTTGTTTATAACTTTTTAATAAACAATGACCGCCAGCTAAAACCTTCTGAAGGTTACTCAGGAGGGGGACCTTGACAACATATGTCAAGGTCAAGGTCGTTTATGCCTTTCAATACTCAAAATAACTACTATATTTGTCAAACTTTTTTTGTTTATAACTTTTTAATAAACAGCGACCGCCGACTAAAACCTTCTGAAGGTCACTCAGGAGGGTGACCTTGACAACATATGTCAAGGTCAAAATAATCCGAGCTGTGTAAGTTATTGTAAACTTTTACCAATAATTCTAATTTCTAGATCGCATGAAATGGTTTGTAGCGTTTATGGAACAGTGTAAAGAAGAAATATTTGTTCTATGGGTTGCACACAAGCCTCTTATTAATGTGTACAAGCCTGAACATTTAGAGGTAAACAATAAAATCAATTTGCTAAAATATTATACGTTATTTTCTGCGATGATTAATGTATTATATTTTACAATATAAGTATTGGATAATTAATGTGTTATAAAAATCGTCGTGACTCTCTCGATAAAACTATTTTTTCATATAATAGTATAAAGTATTCTCGAACATTCATATAACGTCAAGGGATAAAGTTCCGAAAACGGCCCCCCTCCGATTTCGCTGAAACTTTGTGAAAAGCTTCCTTTTGGGTTGAAATGAAAGACCTTAAAAGGAATTTTGGCGACTCCAATTAGAAAGCCATTTTTTTAAGTAAAAAGTTTTTTAAATTAAACACGGAGAGAATTTTCTCTAAAAATTTACCCTGAAATTCATGGTAATCGTAGGGCAACATGGTATTTCAAAGATTTTTATGCAAGTTTCTCTGATTAATTTCTACCACAATAAAAAATATTAATATCTACTACAATAAATATAAAATATATTTGATTAATTTTACTAAAATACATAGTAAAATCTCCATAATTTCAAAATATATTAAAATCTTATGATTCTTTATTGTTTTAAATAGAATAAATGCCAAGTAGCGCTAAACATATAAAATATCTTATATAAATTTTACAATGCAGCATAATACATATTTTTAATCTGACTTATTGTTAGTTGCTCATGATAATTTTACCATGCAGCATGGTAATTTATCGGCTATATTTGATGATTTTCGATTATTTTCATTGTCGGGTGTGTCTAGCTACGTATTATAGATAAACTTGTATAAACAAGAACGAGAAAGAAAGGACCGTAGCTCAGAGGGATGTGCGCTGGGCTCGTGAGCCGAGGACCCGAGTGTTCCGAGTTCGAATCCGACCTCCGACCAAACTAAAAATCGTTTTTATTTGATCGCCACCTCTCGGAATAAGGTGATGGCAACCCACCGAGAGTATCTTGCTTGCCACGTGAATTCTCCTCTTTGGAGATCCCTCAGTTTGGGGGTGTTTAATTAGAATGTTAGCAATCATGCTATACCAAATATACATTTTAAAAAATTTTACATAAAAATATGTAAATTTTACGAAGCGCATTGTAAAATTATTGCCTTGGAACACTTTACAATCTGCTTGGTAATTTTTATTATGTTGTTTATATAATGTCTTTTTCATATTTAAAAAATTTCTTTTATTACCAATAATATTTGACAGATTGTCAAGTTGTCCCAAGCTTATTACCAAACATAGCAAAATTTGTAGTGAATTTTGCGTTAAAATATAACGAAAAATTCTCTCCGTGAAGTTTTAAATAAAATAGTGAAAAGAACGGTAAGCGTTATATTAATGATGGTTTCTGGTAGTATTTTTTACGCTGAACAAAAAATTATATAGGTCTTATAGAGCTAACTGCTCTAGTTTTCGAGATATACAGTGTTAAAGTTAAAAAGGTATTTATGCATAAAAACGACTCCCTCTCCGATTTGCTTGATATTTTAGTATGTTGTTGGGGATGTCTTCCCGAGTCATTTCATATATATATATATAAGGTTCGGACTCAAATAGTTTCGAAGATACAGGCTGAGAAAGGATAAAAATAATAAATACAAAAATAAACGTTTAATGATAATTTATTCAACACTATCATTAGGAATCTGAAAGATTTCAACCAAGTGTGTGCTTTGTATGTGCTTCAAATTACAAAGCACATACTTGTAAAGCGCGTCACTAACCTATAGGTTAGTGACGCGCTTTACAAGTATGTGCTTTGTATGTGCTTCAACTTAGAAAGTACATATTTGTTAAAGCAGAGGACAGTTGGTATATAAAAAGTACATATTTATATGTACGGTGAATAGTAGTGGGAGTGGATCTTGTTTTGCGTGGAAGTCCCTGTGTAGTATAGCCTGTTTGTTTATGTTTTCAAAGTGACTCTATTGGTCTATTTACGCTCGGATTACCGCATTCTTTGATGCAATGGCTGAAATCTTTCAGATTCTTAATGATAGTGTTGAATAAATCATCATTAAACGTTTATTTTCGTATTTATTATTTTTATCCTTTCTCAGCCTGTATCTCCGAAACTATTTGAGTCCGACCCTTATATATATATATGAAATGACTCGAAAAGACATCCCCAACAACATATTAAAAAATAAACCAAATCGGAGAGGGAGTCGCTTTTATGCATAAATACATTTTTAACTTTAACACTGTATATCTCAAAAACTAGAGCAGTTAGCTCTATAAGACCTATATAATTTTTTGTTTAGCGTAAAAAATACTACCAGAAACCATCATTAATATAACGCTTACCGTTCTTTTCACTATTTTATTTAAAACTTTAATTTAAAAAACTTTTTACTTAAAAAAATGGCTTTCTAATTAGAGTCGCCAAAATTCCTTTTAAGGGCTTTCATTTTAACCCAAAAGGAAGCTTTTCACAAAGTTTCATCGAAATCGGAGGGGGGCCGTTTTCGGAACTCCACCCACGTCAAGTATTCTAAAAGCGTGCATTCAGAAATTTATTTTAATGGGATCTCAATGTAATAGTAAAGATTAGAAAAAGATAGATTATTGCAGCGAGATCTTTTTATTGCTGCTACTGTAATTAATGCGTAATCAAATCTCTTTCTTATGCAACTAATTATTTAATACATTGTAAATATACTTGTTTTGTTAGTAAAGAGATGATGGAAGACGCTGAAAGTTTTGCCGTATAAATATGTTTGAAGAAATTTTTTCTGAAATATGGTAGTTTATCTTTTGCAAATTTGATTTATTATCAAGAAAAACTGTTTCTACAAAATAAAAATTTATTTGTTAGAGTAAAGTAACTGTAAGAAATTTATAAATAATTGGCAGATTAAACAAAACCGTTTTTGAAAAATGGAATCAATAATCGGTAACAGTAATCAATGATTAGTAGTAGTATAATAAATATTATACTCATGGTGGAAAGATTCCACCGTGAGTATAATAAGTATTAAAGCTAAATAGCACACGCGTAGCGCGCGTCTGTGAAGTCTAATGTCAGTAAAGAGTATGTTGTATCTTTCCTCTAAATATATGTATATAGATATATATTGTTGGAGATTATATCTTTTAAAATATTTTAATTCTTTATACGTATATATTATAAATATATATTTGTACTTTTTAAAAATATTTACAGCTTATTTTTCCTAGCACCGTAAACATCACAAAAGGAGAAACCTATGATTTACTGAGACCTTGGTTGGGCAACGGACTTCTGACCTCTACAGGTAAAGGCGCAATAGAATAATCACATATTTTTTTGTACATTTAAATTTTATTAAAAATAAATTACAGCTTATTTTTGATATGTACAATATGTCACTTATATTTTGTTGAGCCGTAAGAAGAAAAAACGTGTTTTATTTCCACTCTTTCTAGCACAGACATATTGTATTTTAACACAATTAAGAAATAATATGTGTATTTTAATGTTTATGACCAAATGCATTCGTGAGCACTGATATGTAGAGCACTGATGTAGAGAAAATAAGATATCGCTGTCGGTTTTATAAATTAAAGCGATAACCATGTGTTTTTTCTACTGACTTTGTAGCTGTATTTATATTTTGCGACTATTACAATATGAATATAAATCACATTTCAATGCTGTTTTAGGTAAACAGTGGTTCCACGATAGAAAACTCATCGGACCAACGTTCCACTTTAGTATATTAGATGAATTTGCTGTGGTTCTGTCTGAAAAAGCAGAAATCCTAATAAAGTGTCTCGAAAGAGAGATAAAAAAAAAGTCAGAGAAACCCGTTGATGTTTTACCTTTTGTTGTCAATGCTGCTCTTGACATTATTTGTGGTAATGTCCCATATTTTTAATTACAATATATGTTATATAAATTACAATATTTTTTGCAAAAGAAACGTTTGTGCAACACATATATTTTACACTGCAGTTAATTTTATCAGTCATTTCATGTAGAATAAGAAAAAAGAATTATAAATTATTAAATTTAACAATTAATTTTGCTGAATCTGCAAATTTTTTCGCTACATTAACAAAAATTCCTATTATGTCATTTTTATTGTGTCATTAAAGCAATAATAAAATGCCAGGAGGAAACTATTTCATTTTAGCAATAAATTTGTGTTCTCACGAACAAATCTATTTAGCAAGATTTTTCTATTTTATTAATAAAACAAAGATCTTATTGTAATATTGTTGTACTACTTACGAGGAATAAGTATTGAATTTAATTCTAGCATTTTAAGTGATGTAACAAAGCAGTCATTAACAATATCAATTGTTGTCTTGCAGAAACGGCAATGGGTGTGAATATACGTGCTCAAGAAACCGTAACAAAATATAATTCAACAGTACATAGGTCAGTTCCAAAAATCTTATATTGCTATTGTTAATAAAACAGTTGAAAGTTTATTACTTATAATAGTGTTAAGAATTAACGGTGAAACTTTAATCATTAATTACATATGTAATTTACGTGTAAAATTAAATATCAGTCGTATTTTCAGAGCCTCCGCGTTAGTATTTAAACGAGTGCTTACACCGTGGTATTGGTCTGATTGGTTGTACTATTCTCTGCCTGCAGGAAAAGAATATAAATCAACAATTGATATATTGCATGGGTTCACGAAAGAGGTATGCTACAGAAACGTGAGAAACCCTATAATGATATATATTTAGAAGATTGAAATTAAAATAGTGTGAGATTTTTCTAAATTTTTTATATTATTCCGTTTAAATAAAATTTCACGTTTACGACAAACACAATAAATTCTAGGTGATAAATAAGAAAAAGGCTGAACTACAATCGCAAAACTGCACAGAACTCGAAAATGAAGAGAATGATTTAGACATAGGTGTGGTTGTAAATTATTACAATTATACATCATGCATTATACATATTTCTACTAGCATTTAAATATTCCTTACTTAAAGAAATTGCTACATTAGGTAAGCGGAAGAGGAAAGCGTTCCTGGATCTGTTATTAGACCAGAATGCGAAAGACGACACTCCCTTGACCGATGATGAGTTGAGAGCGCAAGTCAACACGTTCATGTTTGAGGTAAAATGTCCGACATCAAAATTTACTGATTTCCTTAATATAAATTTTTATTTTATTAACTCGGAAACGTATCTCGGAAACGTATAAGGACTCTATAAGTATAAAATAATATGTAAATGATAATAGGGGCATGATACAATAGCGGTTGCGGTAACCTGGACACTCTTTCTTTTGGGCAATAATCTCGAGCACCAGGAAAAAGTTCACGAAGAACTCGAGGAAGTTTTCGGAGATTCGGAGACACCAGCCAATGTAAAGGAGCTGTCGCAATTGAAATATCTCGACAGAGTCATAAAGGAGACTCTCCGAATATATCCAAGTGTACCTATAATCACGAGGCAACTAACGGAAGATGTAAAAATAGGTAGGACACAGTTTTACCTGGCAATAAAAGAAGAATCTTAAAGAATTTACAAGTATGTAATTTCATTCATAAAGCAGTTAAGATGAAACAATGCGAGAAATATGCTTTTGGTAGAATTTTTAAAAATATTTAGTGTATAATTAATATTTTCATTATTTATTAAAAATTAAACAAATAAAAACGAAATTGAATTAAGCAATCTAAAGATCGATAACTTACAACTCGACCTACAACATTATAATCTTAAAAGTTTAATTTTTAGACTATAAAAACTTTTATATTGACAAAAATAGTCAATGTGATGTGTTATAAGCGAATACAGTCTATATTAATTTATTTCTTTTATTTATTCAGATAATTATATACTTCCGAAAGGTGTCACGGTCATATTGCCAATCCTATTAGCACATCGAAATCCGAGGGTCTGGCCGGATCCAATAAAGTTCGATCCGGACCGCTTCCTTCCAGAAAACTCAAAGCATAGGAATCCGTATGCCTACGTTCCGTTCAGCGCTGGACCGAGAAACTGTATAGGCCAGAGATTCGCTGTACTCGAAGAGAAAATTGTGTTGGTTGCTATTCTGAGAAAATGGAGGTTGAAGAGCGTGAAAACGCTCGACACGATTGTGTACGGCGGCTCTCTCATTTTGACACCAAACGAGGAAGTACTCATACATTTCACGCCAAAAAAATGAACAGTTTGCCAGCAAATATATCCTTTTTTTTATTATGCGATTTTTATAACTTCTATCGATAACAAAATTTAAATGTTTTTCTCATTATGTGGTATAAAATAATGCATATAAATATACATACATACTGTACATATTCTTACATATGTGATTAATATCAAGAAAATCAAATGGAGATACTGGTACATAATGTAATAATACTTTTACAAAAGTAATGCATTATCATTATTGCTTAATATAATCTGGGATCTTGTAAACAAAGAATATTTTAACAGTTTTGAAATGCTATCTAAGCCAAAGACGTACCTATGAAATATGACAACAAACAATAATCATTTTTAAACAAAACATAACGTATGTATTTTCTGTATGCGGAATTCTTTTGATGCTGAAAATGATATTTAAAAAATTCGAAACAATTAGCTAATGGTATAGCTAATAAATTGCAATAATTATTTAACGCTTAATTTTTTTTTAGACGTTATTTAGGTCGATTCTTAAAATCTTACGAGATTTGCAGATCTTTTTTTGCTATAAGATGCCATATACGTGCTGGAAACGGAATATGATGTACCATTACGACGAGGAATTAAGCATGGAAGTAAACAAGGAATTAGTTTTAATATGTTGAAAATTTAAGTCACGTTTTGGTTTACAAGAAATGGAATTTTTTGTGAATTTTTCATTATACATGTATGTATAATAAAAAATTCATTTTAATCATGATTAATTTCTTATTTTTAATTTTTCTCATGTTTTATTCCTTGTTCTTCACAATTTCTTATGTTTAATTTTTTATTGCTCTGCTTTATTTTCTTATTGTATTGTGTGCGAAGCTGCAGTTTACATTCGAATTTTTAATCGCAGTGTATGTTTGTCTTATATGTGTAAATAAATACACAATATTAATTGTTTATTCCCATTATATTGTTCGTTTATGATAACAAACTTTAGTCGAGAAAATTTATTCGGAAAGACGCAACGATTTAATTATACTAGATTTTCAGGAATTCTTGGTTGCAAAAATAATATTCATCGAAAGATTTAGAAAAATATCGCGATAAGTGAAAAAAGTTTCTACTGTAAATTAAATTATTTCATCAAATGTTTAGCGCGGTATTTCCGAGGCGCTAAGGTTGGCAGTAGACACACTGTTAAATATTAAAGGATAAAATTTAAACCAATACCTTGAGATAAATAACTTTTTGTTATTTTTACCTACTATGTGTGTCAAAATTTATTATTTTAACACAAAGCAGTGTTGTTTTAACTCCATTGGTTTAGTTAAATTAACATTGTTTAGTAATATTAACGACATATTGAGTAAGAGCAGTGGCGACCTACAGGATTAGTTAAAAATGACTCAAATTGTGTATAATTTGACACTACAAATTTAA
This sequence comes from Leptothorax acervorum, assembly GCA_035220615.1. Classification (NCBI taxonomy): domain Eukaryota; kingdom Metazoa; phylum Arthropoda; class Insecta; order Hymenoptera; family Formicidae; genus Leptothorax; species Leptothorax acervorum. The sequence continues at coordinate 44,392 of JASTWQ010000253.1, read as the reverse complement.
CAGTGAAAGGAGTTAAATCAATGTGAACTTAGTAACTAGTACGAGAATGTGTAGCGTGAGAGGCTTTTATTTACCCGTTTGTATCCGAGATTTTTTGCTCGAATCACTGTGCATCCGCGGTTCCGGCAACTTCTAACTTGGATCAAAAATGCAGATTGAGCTTCCAACGTCGCGGACCGAAAGCGTCAAGGGTGATTTCGATCAATTTCTGTTAACTTAATCGGTGATTAACTCGTCACATGACGCTATATCGTTAATATGAGTAGAGTCATTAACTTTTTCTTGTCTAATACATGGAAGAGACAATAAATTATATAGCCAGAAAATTTTCTATAAGTAATTCTACCAGCTGTATTATAACTTTGTTAACGTAAACAGAATTAGTAATTTTTTGTTGTTTGACATGCGGAAAAAACCTAAATCAGGAACAGCGACTTTTGTAGGCAGACACTGCCGTGAGCAGCAATTCTGTCGTTGAATTAATCGTCGATCGAATTAATCAGCAGTTAACTCATTATACCTTTGTTAACATAAACAGAATTTTAATTCTCTGTTCGACATAAAAGTAAAAATTGATCATAAACAACGGATAATATAACTGCAACTGTGCCGTTTCCTGGTGGAGGCCGTCAACCGTGCTTTTCAATTCGGTGAGAAGTCTGTCGGCGGGGTCTGGCTGCGGCGAGAATCTATTTACGATTTTTCGTACTTTGTCGTACAGCCCATCGCGACAATCTCGCTTGGTCATCCACATGTTGTATGCCATCAGAGCCGGGATGGACCGTTCCACCGTACTAACTTTGTTCCTGAGCTCTCGGTGGCGGCCGATCAGATCGCACCGTCGTCCCTCCATGCAGGAGAGCACACCTGTAGCACCCTCACCGGGTTATTGAATACGAATTGGGAGGAGAAATTCGTGTGTCGCGCGTTACAGGGTCGAGGCCGCGTCTTCAACTATCGAAAGAAAAGGACTCAAGTCGCGGGTCGGCGATGGAGTCTTTAACGCACCAGCTGGTGTCTGTCCGCGTAGCGTTATCTCATCGGTCATTATCTTATCAAGATTTTTATTCAAGTAAATCCATATGACTTTTCCGCAAATCATCTGCAAATGGGGTATTTAAAATAAGAAATGCATTCTATGTTTTGTCTAGTCTTGCTTTCCACGCAGATAAAACGCGAATGAAATGACGAACGAAGCAAAGATTGATCGGTATTTTCCTCGAGATTACAAATGAATTAGTGGCAGAAGTACACTTTTTGTTACAGGCTCGTGTTCGTCTGGCCGCAGAAAGCCGGCCGGGGTCGGTTCTTGAACGTATTTGTACCCCTGCTACGCGGCGTTCTGATCGGACTGTTGTTTGTGGACGTTCTTCACCATCACTTGTGGCCTAGAGAATTCTTACCCACGTGTCTACCATCGACTATTCCGATTACTCTGCCGCCCGTCGAATGCAACGTCATTGAGCCACGTTGGTACGATAACAACTGAGTCATGGTTGAAACGCCTAATCAGGTTCGCGTAAACATACGATTACTTTGCGACACCGCGATTGCAATTTAACCCAAACACTGTACACAGTACAATCCTTAATAAAAATCAAATTACTTCGTCCGGAGATCTTTTTAATCCTCTAAAACGCGTCTGGAGTTGTTTTTACTCGTAAGAAGACACTTGCATTCGAGAAAAGAGTTTCTCGTACGATTTCAAGTTCAACGCAGGCATGGTGTGTCTTAAAAAAATATTGTATACGCGATTGGTCTTCATAATTGATCTGCTTATATTATTGAAGGTAGGATTGAAATTGCAAATATAATTAGTTTTAAAATGTGAGTCAGTGATACTAATTGCAATTGTATAACAAAAATAGTTCTAAATTGTGAGCCTGTGTGTGTTAATAATTTCTGCGAGTACGGAAGAGTCGGGAAGAGCGGAGATTGGGAACGCGAGGGAAAGTACGCGAGCGAGCAACGCACGTAATATTTTGAGATAAGTAATTTACAATTTATTAGGAAACGATTTTTCTTCCAAATTCGAATTATTCATATAAATTAATTATTGTCTACAATGTTTAAGACAAATTGTGCCTTGAATGAAAATAAAGAAAGAAAAGAGAGATCGACGTATATATTTACATAACAGGTTTAGCAGGAAAATATTACAATTCAGTGTGATGAAGCTGATTAAGATGAAGGTAATCGAAAAAATGAATTTACATATGTGTATTATATCTTGTGACAAGATAAAAATAGTAACTACAATACATTTTTTATTGTCTCAAAACACGGAGAAAATTTTATATTAAATTTTACTATGGTGCCGCACCAACTGCGGACCATCAAGACGCACAAGTTTAAATGCTATAGTCTTATAGTAAAATTACTATGGCCATAGCATTTAATGCTACGATCATAGCATTCAATGCTATAATTATAGCAGTGATTTTAATATTAAATCGATATCGATTTAATTAGGGAAGGGACAGGGAATTTTTAATGTTCCAATGATAGATGTGTTTAAAGTCCGACAAATAATCGGCGCGCAGTTAATATGTTGGAAACTTACGAAATATAGGATCTTGTATCTCGAAATTTAATCAGTTATGATTAAAAAATACGCACCAAGTACCGCGTTTGACTCTCATGGCCAATTATATTGTATTTAAAAAGAGTAATGTTCTTTGACCGCTTTGAGAGACAAAGAGCTTTAGATATTATATTATATTTTCCTAACTCAAAATTAAACTGAAAATTATGGCAATAATGTAAATGTTCCAAGCCTCATAATTAATTTTTCTAGAATCAGCTATTTGATTCCGTAAGTGACGTAATGTCTAGTATTTGCATCGCGTATTATTTAATCATTAAATCATTAAATAGAAATCTATTAGACACGACGTTTATTTAAATTTTTTAAATATTAAAAAAGATTATTATACTTATGTCAAGCAGTAAATCTTTACAAAACTTTCGATGAGATATAACAGCAGCAAAATATAACGTAAAAAATTTGTTGCTGAATTATTTGATTTGTAAATCTACCAATAAATGTAACTAATAAAGTGTGCAAGTAGAAACTTGCACATTGCTTCCTCATAGTTTTTAAGTGTGCAAGTAGAAACTTGCACATTGCTTCCTCATAGTTTTTAAGTGAGCAAGTAGAAACTTGCACATTGTTTTTTCATAGTTTTTAAGTGAGCCAGTAGAAACTTGCACATTGCTTTCTCATAGTTTTTAAGTGAGCCAGTAGAAACTTGCACATTGCTTCCTCATAGTTTTTAAGTGAGCCAGTAGAAACTTGCACATTGCTTTCTCATAATTTTTAAGTGAGCAAGTAGAAACTTGCGCATTACTTAATCAACATTTTATTTCGCTTATAAAGCTTCCTCTATGAGGAAGCTTGTTTTTTATTTGATGTACAATTATTAGTAAATATTCTTTAATTTGGCTTCCTCATAGAGGAAGCTTTATAAGCAAAATAAAATGTTGATTAAGTAATGCGCAAGTTTCTACTTGCTCACTTAAAAATTATGAGAAAGCAATGTGCAAGTTTCTACTGGCTCACTTAAAAACTATGAGAAAGCAATGTGCAAGTTTCTACTGGCTCACTTAAAAACTATGAGAAAGCAATGTGCAAGTTTCTACTGGCTCACTTAAAAACTATGAGAAAACAATGTGCAAGTTTCTACTTGCTCACTTAAAAACTATGAGGAAGCAATGTGCAAGTTTCTACTTGCACACTTAAAAACTATGAGGAAGCAATGTGCAAGTTTCTACTTGCACACTTTAAAGCTATGAGGAAGCAATGTGCAAGTTTCAACTTGCACACTTTAAAGCTATGAGGAAGCAATGTGCAAGTTTCTACTTGCACACTTAAAAGCTATGAGGAAGCAATGTGCAAGTTGCTACTTGCACACTTAAAAGCTATATGGAAGCAATGTGCAAGTTTCTACTTGCTCACTTTTTTTATTATCCTAAAAAATCATTTTTTGAAGTCTCAATTATTAAGACTTGAGATGTTCTAACTGCAATTAAAAAATTAGCCCTTTTGCAAAAAGACTAGCCCTTTTGCAAAAGGCCGCCCTTTTGCGAAACACTGATCGTTTCCCAATAAAACTGAACGCTCTTTAGGCTTTTTGGCATACATTAGCTGATGCTAGGCTAGACACTTACGTCAGTTTTATTTAAAAAACGATCAATGCTTTTGCAATAAAGCGCCCTTTCGCCTTCTCTCTTTTTCTCTCTCTCTTTCTTTTTCTCATTTGAAATTTTGGAGAATTTGTACATATATCGAAGCTTTATAAAGCTGGGTCTAATCAACCGAACCATAATGAATTATATATGAAATAGGGGTAGAAAAAACTGAAAAATATATTAGAATCAAAAAAATTGCTAATAATTAATACTAAATTGTCAAAAAATATCAATTTATGAAAAGTCTCAATTGTTGAGACTTGAGATGTAGCCCTTAAAAGTTAAAATTTTAAGATTTTAGTAATTTTTTTAATTTTAATATATTTTTCAGTCTTTTCTACCTCTATTTCATATATAATTCTTTAAAATTTGATTGATCAGTTCTCGTGTTACACACATTTCAAATTTCGGAGAATTCGTACATACATAGAAGCTTTATAAAGCTGAGTCTAATCAACCAAATCTTGAAGAATTATATATAAAATAGGGGTAGAAATGACTGAAGAATATAATAGAATTTGTTTTACTTTTTAATTATTGTTATTAATAAGTTTTATTTACATAAATATAGACTAAAGATTTTATGTTTAGTATCAATCATCCCTTGGTTTTCCCGGGCGTTTTTTCAGGAATTTCGAGATTGCTCGCTTGCGATGTACACAGAACTTCGATATTTCACTTTAAAAATGTCCGGGAAAACCAAGGGATAAAATCGGTAATTGGTAAGTAAAATATCGAGGTTCTGTGTACATCGCGAACGAGCAATCTCGAAATTCCCGAAAAAACGCCCTGAAAAATCAAAGGATGAAGACGCTGATCGGTAAGTGAAATATCGGGGTTCTGTAGTAACCTATGTTTTGCGCAAGGATGTAAAGAGTAATTGTGCAAGAGTTGGTTCAGATCGGTCAAATAGTTTATGAGTGTATAAAGAACAAACAGACTTAAAATACGCCCGGAAAAACAAAGGGATAAAATCGGTAATCGGTAAGTGAAATATCGAAGTTTTGTGCGTACATCGCGAGCGAGCAATCTCGAAAGTCCCGAAAAAACGCCCGGAAAAACCAAGGAATAAAGTAGCTGATCGGTAAGTGAATAATCAAGATTCCGTAGTAGCCTATGTTTTGCGCAAGGATGTAAAGAGTAACTGTGCAAAAGGAGCAACCAGGGACATTTCTAAAAAAATTAAAAATTTTTTAAAAAAAGAACCCTTTTACCGATTATCGCCAAATTCAATATCAACCTTTCTTAAATGATACTTTATTGATTAAAAAAAAAATCGGCCCGATATCTCAATATTTGCTGAAGTTAATGCAACCACGAACATTTCTAAAAAAATTTAAATTTTTTTTTAAAAAGAACCCCTTTACCGATCATTGCCAAATTTAATACCAACCTTCCTTGAATGATACTCTATCGATTAAAAAAAAAACAACCCAATATCTCAATATTTGCGGAAGTTAGAGCAACCACAGACATTTGTAAAAAAATTTAAAATTTTTTAAAAAAAGAACCCCTTTACCGATCATCGCCAAATTCAATACCAACCTTCCTTGAATGATGCTCTATCGATTAAAAAAAAAACAGCCCGATATCTCAATATTTGCGGAAGTTAGAGCAACCACAGACATTTGTAAAAAAATTCAAAACTTTTTTTAAAAAGAACCCCTTTACCGATCATCGCCAAATTCAATACCAACCTTCCTTGAATGATACTCTATCGATTAAAAAAAAAACAGCCCGATATCTCAATATTTGCGGAAGTTAGAGCAACCACGGACATCAAATCTGCACATACACACACACACACATACGGACATTTTTTTTTAATGCAATTTTTCGACGTTTTAGAACATTCTGAACACATTGGCATCAAAAACTAAAAAACAATTTTTTCTTTGGTCTTTTCTACCCCTATTTCATATATTTTTCTTTAATATTTGGTTGATTAGACCTAGCTTTATATACGATCAAAGGTCCATATACGAAGTTTATGAAAACATAGCTTCCTCTATGAGGAAGCAAAAATTAGATTAAGATAACTGATGTTTACTGAAGAGCTTTTTTATCAACAACTGTTCTGATAACGTCAAATATTATTGCCAGGGAATACATTCCCTGATATTATCGACTTTATCGCTATTAAAAATATCTTTGAGAGACATTTTTAATCAGTACTGAGAACACATTAACGGCGAAGGCATTGCCAGTGCCATTTTTCTCGGTGTGATATTAGTATAGTTACATTTTAAGATTTGATAACAAGTTTAATCACGTACAAATTTACCCAAATTTAAACTATTTAAAATGTTCGCAGATACGACTGCCACGAGAATGGATTTTATCTTTTTGGCACTATGCACTATTTGCATTCTGGTGATTTTCGCGATTCTGTCGATGGTACATCAGCAGTATGTTATTCGACAGAAACTTAAAAACCTTCCCCAAGCCGAAGGATATCCTTTCATTGGTGTGGCATTTAAGTTATTGAATATGTCGGGTTATGGTAAAGAACTTTGTACATAAAATTTTATTATTATTCTTTTACAAGTGCCATTCGTATGTTCATACACCGCTTAAAATAAAAAGTTTGCTATTAAAATTTATATAAAAATTAAATTGTAAAATTATTTATAAATTATTAATATAATAATTAATAATTCTAATTCCTAGACCGCACGAAATGGTTTGCAGCGTCTATGGAGAAGTGCGGTAAAGAACAAATATTTGTACATTGGCTTGCAAACAAGCCTTTTATTAATGTGTACAAGCCAGAACATTTAGAGGTAAACAATAAAATTAATTTGCTAAAATATTATCCTTTATTTTCTGCGATAATTAATGTATTATATTTTATAGTATAAATTGGATAATTAATGTGTTATAAAAATTGTCGTGACTCTCTCGATAAAACTATTTTTTCATATATTAGTATAAAGCATTCTCGAACATTTATATAATGTCAAGTATTCTAAGAGCATGCATTCAGAAATTTATTTTTTAATGGGATCTCAATGTAATAGTAAAGATTAGAAGAAGATAGATCATTGCAACGAGATCTTCTTGTCGCTGCTACTGTGTAGCTAATGCGTAATCAAATCTCTTTTTTATACAACTAATTATTTGATACATTGTAAATATACTTGTTTTGTTAGTGGAGAGACGATGGAGGATGTTGAAAGTTTTGCCGTGTAAATTTATTTGAAGGAGTTAAATTTTTTTCCGAAATACGATAGTTTATCTTTAGCTTTGATTTATTATCAAGAAAAACTGTTATTAAAAAATAAAAATTTATTTGTTATAGCAAAATAAATTTAAAAAATTAGTAAATACTTGACAGATTAAGCAAAATCGTTTTTGAAAATTGGAATTAGTAATAAATCTACATATCTGGCCAAATTGGAGGTCATAGCATAAAATATCTTATGTTAGTAAAAAATATGTCGTATCTTTTCTTTAAATATTGTTAGATTCTATTTCTTAAAATATTTTAAATATTTATACATACACGGAGAGAATTTTCTCTAAAAATTTACCCTGAAATTCATGGTAATCGTAGGGCAACATGGTATTTCAAAGATTTTTATGCAAGTTTCTCTGATTAATTTCTACCACAATAAAAAATATTAATATCTACTACAATAAATATAAAATATATTTGATTAATTTTACTAAAATACATAGTAAAATCTCCATAATTTCAAAATATATTAAAATCTTATGATTCTTTATTGTTTTAAATAGAATAAATGCCAAGTAGCGCTAAACATATAAAATATCTTATATAAATTTTACAATGCAGCATAATACATATTTTTAATCTGACTTATTGTTAGTTGCTCATGATAATTTTACCATGCAGCATGGTAATTTATCGGCTATATTTGATGATTTTCGATTATTTTCATTGTCGGGTGTGTCTAGCTACGTATTATAGATAAACTTGTATAAACAAGAACGAGAAAGAAAGGACCGTAGCTCAGAGGGATGTGCGCTGGGCTCGTGAGCCGAGGATCCGAGTGTTCCGAGTTCGAATCCGACCTCCGACCAAACTAAAAATCGTTTTTATTTGATCGCCACCTCTCGGAATAAGGTGATGGCAACCCACCGAGAGTATCTTGCTTGCCACGTGAATTCTCCTCTTTGGAGATCCCTCAGTTTGGGGGTGTTTAATTAGAATGTTAGCAATCATGCTATACCAAATATACATTTTAAAAAATTTTACATAAAAATATGTAAATTTTACGAAGCGCATTGTAAATTATTGCCTTGGAACACTTTACAATCTGCTTGGTAATTTTTATTATGTTGTTTATATAATGTCTTTTTCATATTTAAAAAATTTCTTTTATTACCAATAATATTTGACAGATTGTCAAGTTGTCCCAAGCTTATTATAGGCCAGTCATATTAGACATCGAACCTTCCAATTACTCTTTTCAGGTTGCAACCACCATGAATCGCTTTGATTTAAGGTGCTGTAAGTGGGATTAATTTTGCTTCGCATAATTAATGCGCATTAAAAAGTTATTAACAATATTATCAACAAAAAACGCGATTTTTTTTATTTTTTCTTAAATATCTCGAAAACTAAGCAAGATAGGGTAGCTAACTATACGTACCTTTTTTGTAGAGCGTAAAATTATCTACAATAATGATCTGAACAACATTTATCGTCAAGTCAGTCGTTTAGCTTGCACGCGCCGTCAAAGTCCGAGACTCGAATCTCGAAAACCCTCGATTTCATCGTTTTTTTGATGTTGCGTCGGTGATTTTTTTCAGTCATTTAAAATGGAATTAAAAATTCCCAAAAAATCACACATTATCTGAGAACTACAAAGAATACTTTTCAGGGTGTAACCGATTTTTTAGACCCTTTTTCTTTAGTTTGTAGCTATGTAAGCAAAAAATTTTGATTTTTTGGACTACTCTTAGTTTTTCGCTGTTTTCAGGCTTTAGAATTTATTTGAGACGAATTTTATCGTATGCATCTTGTTGTGGACGAAATTTGCAACAAAAAAGGACCCTTGTATTTTTTTCGTACGACGAACGCTGATTTTTTTATTGACGCGCAAAGTTATCTAATATTGCGCATAGGTCGGATAACGCTTGTTTTACACTAAAATAATTATTTTTTATTAAAATTTACGTAATTTTTCGCATTATTATTGAACCATATTGCAAAGCCGTTTTCAACACATTTTCTCATGTTTACTTATTTACGGCTTTGCAATATGGTTCAATAATAATGCGAAAAATTACGTAAATTTTAATAAAAAATAATTATTTTAGTGTAAAACAAGCGTTATCCGACCTGCACGCAATATTGGATAACTTTGCGCGTCAATAAAGAAATCAGCGTTTGTTGTACGAAAAAAATACAAGGGTCCTTTTTTGTTGCAAATTTCGTCCACAACAAGATGCATACGATAAAATTCGTCTCAAATAAATTCTAAGGCCTGAAAACAGCAAAAAACTAAGAGTAGTCCAAAAAATCAAAAATTTTTGCTTACATAGCTACAAACTAAAGAAAAAGGGTCTAAAAAATCGGTTACACCCTGAAAAGTATTCTTTGTAGTTCTCAGATAATGTGTGATTTTTTGGGAATTTTTAATTCCATTTTAAATGACTGAAAAAAATCACCGACGCAACATCAAAAAAACGATGAAATCGAGGGTTTTCGAGATTCGAGTCTCGGACTTTGACGGCGCGTGCAAGCTAAACGACTGACTTGACGATAAATGTTGTTCAGATCATTATTGTAGATAATTTTACGCTCTACAAAAAGGTACATATAGTTAGTTACCCTATCTTGCTTAGTTTTCGAGATATTTGAGAAAAAATAAAAAAAATCGCGTTTTTTGTTGATAATATTGTTAATAACTTTTTAATGTGCATTAATCATGAGAAGCAAAATTAATCCCACTTACAGCACTTTAAATCAAAGCGATTCATGGTGGTTGCAACCTGAAAAGAGTAATTGGAAGGTAAACCCCCTAAATTAGTCTAATATGACTGGCCTATTACCAAACATAGCAAAATTTGTAGTGAATTTTGCGTTAAAATATAACGAAAAATTCTCTCCGTGTATATATAATAAATATCTATATATTTATAATTTTTAAAATATTTACAGATTATTTTTCCTAGCACTGTAAACATCACAAAAGGAGTTCCCTATGGTTTACTGAGACCTTGGTTGGGCAATGGGCTTCTGACCTCTACAGGTAAAGGCGCAACAAAATCATCACACATTTTCTTTTTTAAAGTTATATTAAAAATAAGTTGCAGCTCATTTTTAATTTGTGTGTCACTATGCTTTAATATGTGTGTCACTTATTTTAGACAAGCTGTAAGGAGACAAAACAAGTTTTATCTCCACTCTTTCTAACACAGATATATTGTATTTTAACACAATTAAGAAATTATATGTATTTTAGTCCTTGTGATTATCTAAATGCATTTGTGACTTTATATTCACAACTGATTATTTATGTTGTTTGCCAGAACTGTGTAGTTTCTTGTGAAACTTTTTCTTATTTACTTTGCTAATATCGAGCACTGATAGGAAAATAAGATATCGCTATTGCTTTAAAAATTAAAGCAATAACCGTGAGTTTTTCAGCTGACTTTGTAGCTGTTTTTATTTTTTGCGACTTTTACAATATGAATATGAATCAAATTTTAATGCTGTTTTAGGTAAACAGTGGTTCCACGATAGAAAACTCATCGGGCCAACGTTCCACTTTAGCATATTAGATCAATTTGCTGTGGTTCTGTCTGAAAAAGCAGAGATTCTAATAAAGTGTCTGGAAAGAGAGATAGAAAAAAAACCAGGGAATGCCGTTGATGTTTTTCCTCTTGTTGTCAATGCTGCTCTCGACATTATTTGTGGTAATGTACCATATTTTTAATTACAATATATAATATAAATTACAATATTTTTTGCGAAAGAAACGTTTGTTAACATATATTTTACACTGCAGCTAATTTTATCAGTCGTTTTATGGAGAATAGGAAAGAAAAATTATAAATTTTTAAATTTGTTAACATGAATTTTGCTAAATCTGCAAATTATTTCGCTACATTAACAAAAATTCCTATTATGTTATTTTTATTGTGTCACCAAGCAATAATAATAAAATGTCAGTGAGAAACTATTTTATTGTAGCAATAAATTCGTTTTCTCACGAACCAATTATTCAGCAAAATTTTTCTATTTTATCAATAAAACAAAGATCTTACTGTAATATTGTTGTACTATTTACGAGCAATAAGTATTGAATTTAATTCTAGCATTATAAATGATGTGGTAGAGAGGTCATTAACAATATTAATTGTTATCTTGCAGAAACGGCAATGGGTGTGAATATACGTGCTCAAGAAACCGAAACAAAATATAATTCAACAGTACATAAGTCAGTTTCCAAAAAGCTAGCTCATACTGCTATTATTAATGAAACACTTGAAAGTTTATTATTATGTAAATTAAATGTTAATCGTATTTTCAGAGCCTCCGCGTTAATAATGAATCGATTGCTTACACCGTGGTATTGGCCTGATTGGTTGTACTATTCCCTGCCTGCAGGAAAGGAATTTAAATCAACAATTGATATATTGCATAGGTTCACGAAAAGGGTATGCTACAAACCCTAATGATATGTATTTAAAAGATTAAAATAGTGGCAGAGTTTTACTGAATTTCTTGTATTATTACGTTTAAAAAAAATTTCACGTTTACGACAAACACGATAAATTCTAGGTGATAAGTAAGAAAAAGGCTGAACGACAATCGCAAAACGGCTACACAGAACTGGAAAATGAAGACAATGAATTAGACATAGGTGTGATTGTAAATTATAATTATACATCATGTACATATTTCTGCTAGAATTTAAATATTCCTTACCTAACGAAATTTGCTACATTAGGTAAGCGGAAGAGGAAAGCGTTTCTGGATTTATTATTGGATCAGAATGCGAAAGACGACACTCCTTTGAATGATGATGAATTGAGAGCGCAAGTCGACACGTTCATGTTTGAGGTGAAATGTCCGATATCAAAATTTTCCGATTTTTTTAATATAATTTTTTCTTTTATTAGTTTGGAAACGTATCTATAAGTATGTGAATAATAATATGTAAATGATAATAGGGACATGACACAACAGCGGTTGCGATAACCTGGGCACTCTTTCTTTTGGGCAATAATCTCAAGCACCAAGAAAAAGTTCACGAAGAACTCGAGGAAATTTTCGGAGATTCGGAGACACCAGCCAGTGTAAAGGAGCTGTCGCAATTAAAGTATCTCGACAGAGTCATAAAGGAGACGCTCCGAATATTTTCAAGTGTGCCTTTAATCACGAGGCAACTAATGGAAGATGTAAAAATAGGTATAAGGACATAACTTTACCCGTCAACTAAAAAATAAATTTTAAAGAATTTACAAATACGTAATTTTATTTATAAAGCAGTTAAAATGTAGCAATGAGAGAAATGCTTTTGGAGATATTTTTAGAAAGATTTAGTATATAATAAATATTTTCGTTATTCATTAAAAGCTAGACAAATAAAAACAAAACCAAATTGAGCAATCTAAAAATCGATAACTTACATTATTATAATCTTAAAAGTTTAATTTTTAGACGTATATACATACATATATTGAGTATTGACATAAAAACGTTTATATTGACAAAACTAATCAAGGTGATGTTCTATAGGCGAATGCAGTCTATATATATATTAATTTATTTCTTTTATTTATTTAGATAATTATATACTTCCGAAAGGTGTCACGGTAGTATTGGGAATCCAATTAGCACATCGAAACCCGTGGGTCTGGCCGGATCCAATGAAGTTCGATCCGGACCGCTTCCTTCCAGAAAACTCAAAGCATAGGAATCCGTATGCCTACGTTCCGTTCAGCGCTGGACCGAGAAACTGTATAGGCCAGAGATTCGCTGTACTCGAAGAGAAAATTGTGTTGGTTGCTATTCTGAGAAAATGGAGGTTGAAGAGCGTGAAAACGCTCGACACGATTGTGTACGGCGGCTCTCTCATTTTGACACCAAACGAGGAAGTACTCATACATTTCACGCCAAAAAAATGAACAGTTTGCCAGCAAATATATCCTTTTTTTTATTATGCGATTTTTATAACTTCTATCGATAACAAAATTTAAATGTTTTTCTCATTATGTGGTATAAAATATTGCATATAAATATACATACATACTGCACATATTCTTACATAAGTGATTAATATCAAGAAAATCAAATGGAGGTACTGGTACATAGTGTAATCATACTTTTACGAAAGTAATGCATTATCATTATTGCTTAATACAATCTGGGATCTCGTAAACAGAGAATATCTTAACAGTTTTAAAATGCTATCTAGGGCCTAGGCCAAAGACGTACGATTCGAAATATGACAACAAACATTCATAAACATCTTTAAACAAAACATAACGTATGCATTTTCTTTATGCAATTCCTTTGATACTAAAAATGTTATTTAAAAAATCGAAACAATTGGCTAATGGTATAGCTAATAAATTGCAACAATTATTTAACGCTTTTTTAAATGTTATTTAGATCAACAACTCTTGACATCATACAAAATTTGCAGATCTTTTGTTACTATAAAACGTACGTGCCGTGGAAACAAAATGTGATGTGCCGCATTATGAGGAGGTAAACAAGGAATTAGTTTTTTTTTAATATATTGAAAAATTACGTATAATAAGAAATTCACAAGAAATGGAATTTCTCGTAAATTTTTTATTATAATTAATTTCTTATTTTTAATTTTCCTCATATTTTATTTCTTGTTCTTCACATTCCTTATGTTTCATTCTTTATTGATTTGTTTTATTTTTTTATTTTGTGCTCGAATTTTATTTTTTTATTGTATTTCTTTGCTAAGCGAAGCTGCAGTGTTTACTTATCTTCCAGTAGACGGTGTGTAAAAAATGAATTGGACAAGTTTATTCATTAGTTTTAGTCGACATTCTAATGAATTCGGTTGAAATCTACGAGGATGAAATTGGTCGCACGGACGTCGGCGGTCCCCGGGTTGTTATCTACTTGAATCTTTCGAATTGAAGCGCAAAAGGATGGAAATAGCGATCGAATTACTTCCGCCGAAGAACGGCGTTAAAATTTCGGGGTAGATGAGATTGTGTGCATAGGTAGCTTTTGTCGACAATGACGATAATATCAGTGAGGTAGCGATAAGTGCTGTCGAAAGTAGATATTTTTAAATAGCCGCAAGCTATCGCGAATTAAATGTGGATTGACCTTTATGCATCGAGATCGGATGTGCAAAATAAAAGAAAATTTTGACACGTCCGTACTTTCGGTAATATCTCCCTCACACATTTCTGTCTACCAACTTGCCTCTCGCAGTTAAGTATTATGGAATATATAATATGCACAATGATATAAGCGTTTTTTAATTATTTGGTTATTAGTAATAACTAATAACTTATTACGAAAGACGAGGGCAGAGATCATCGGGATATCTGAAATCTGGAGCACGCCATAACGTGCCATAATGTTATTAATATTCGTCTCATTCAAGAATATGCGAGATCATATAAAGTGACTCATTTTTCGTTATAACTGTTAACGAATAAATGCGTAACTGATTTATGTAACATTTCGTCGCAAACGATATTCCATTGCTTTATCTCATATGTGTGTATCTATTTGTTTAGCAAAAGATCTGTTACTTAGCATGGAATAATTAGCATGGAATATCCTGGGTGGCTTTTCCCGAAAGCATTAAACGGCGAAAAACGGCAATACGAAAACAACTGCTGAGTTGTGGCTGAAGCGCCTAATCAGGTTCGCGTAAACATACGATTACTTTGCGACACCGCGATTGCAATTTAACCCACACTGTACAATCTTTAATAAAAATCAAATTACTTCGTCTGGAGATCTTTTTAATCCTTTAAAACGCACCTGGAGTTGTTTTTACTCGTAAGAAGAAACTTGCATTCGAGAAAAGTATATCTCGTACGGTTTCAAGACTTCCAAGTTCAACGCAGGCAATGGTCTTCTAAGAAAATATTGTATACGCAATTGGTCTTTATAATCTTTTTTATTGCAATTTTATACTAAACGTGTGAATTAAGCGACAAAAAAAATCAACGCTTACTCCAAGATATAATACACGATTATTAATAAGAATGCGCGCAAAAATTTTGTTTTTTTAGATGTAATTAAGAGAAATCTTTGAACAAATTGTAAAATTTCTTTATATCTGCTTTTCTACACTTCCTTGCAATAATTTGCATATATTTTCTTACTATCAACAGCAGAAATATTTTTAATGTTAGTCAGTTCATGTTGACAACCGCGCGTTGTAGTTAATTTATTAAATAAATGCCGCACATGTGCGGCCGTGACATTGATACGCTTGTTTTTAATTTCTACATTTATTTTAATAAAACGGTGAATTTATCAAGAGAGTCCTTAACTAATTTAACTCAAATAAACAGCGCAAAAGCGATCGTGCGACAGCGAAATAGCTTCTCTTAAAAACAGAAGCAAAAGCAAGAATAAATATTTGTGTAATCGAAACGTCATACATCATTGCCTTATATCATTAATTCATATAAATTAATTAGTGTCTACAATGTAGACAAATTGTGCCTTGAACAAAAATTAAAAAAAAAGAAGAGAGAACAACGTATTTACATAACAGGTTTAGCAGGAAACTATTACAATTAAGTGTGATGAAGGTGATTAAGATAAAGGTAATCGTGAAAATAAAGTTGTATAATACATGCATTATATCTTATATGACGAGAGATAAAAATAGAAATTACTATACACCTTTACATTGTCTCCGAAGAAGAAGAGCCTTCATCGCAGTTTGTATACCATGTGTCTTAAGAATGCACGTTATCGCATTTCCAAATGGAGATAATTGCCTCTAATCTATCTTGTCGCTTATAAAAGCACGTTTCACGTCGACACTTCTCTAAAACGTTAGAAGAACTGCAGAACTCAAATGAGATACAGTGTTCAACTCGGTTATCTAATCGTTGCACGAGTATTTATCATTACGGAGTCGAATAACGTGTGGTGTAGGAGTATTATCGAAGCTCAATATACCGCGGATTTCACATTCTCATTGCGCGATCAAATCTTGAATCGAGGTGAGAGGCAGCAGATTCTGCAATCTTTCTTATTACAGGAATTATAGACGCATTATTCTATTGTCTGTATTATCTTATTTAATATTGTTCAACAAAGGATGCGATTTAAACACAAATCATAAAGCATATCTCCTAATAAATATTGAACTGCAGTAATCGAGTGTCAAAAGTGCCGATAACATACTGCAGTGTCAAAAAAACATTCACGTTTCACTATCGTAGATTCTTCCGACGTGATCAACGGTAAGTACTGAAAGCTCGTTTTTTTAAGTATTATAAGTATTAAAACGTTGATTTTGCCAAATTAAATATAAAACCAATAATTAATGTATAGGGTCGTTTAAACCAACTTTAGACGATTTATCAGAATTCAAGAGAGAATTTTGTGTGATATCAATATAGTTACATTTTAAGATTTGATAACAAGTTTAATAACGTACGAATTTACCCAAATTTAAAATATTTAAAATGTTCGCAGATACGACTGCCACGAGAATGGATTTCATCTTTTTGGCACTATGCACTATTTGCATTCTGGTGATTTTCGCGATTCTGTCGATGGTACATCAGCAGTATGTTATTCGACAAAAACTTGAAAACTTTCCCCAAACCGATGGATATCCTTTCATTGGTGTGGCATTTAAGTTATTGAATATGTCGGACTATGGTAAAGAACTTTATACATAAAATTTTATTATTATTCTTTTACAAGTGCCATTCGTATGTTCATACACCGCTTAAAATAAAAAGTTTGCTATTAAAATTTATATAAAAATTAAATTGTAAAATTATTTATAAATTATTAATATAATAATTAATAATTCTAATTCCTAGACCGCACGAAATGGTTTGTAGCGTTTATGGAACAGTGTAAAGAAGAAATATTTGTTCTATGGGTTGCACACAAGCCTCTTATTAATGTGTACAAGCCTGAACATTTAGAGGTAAACAATAAAATCAATTTGCTAAAATATTATACGTTATTTTCTGCGATGATTAATGTATTATATTTTACAGTATAAGTATTGGATAATTAATGTGTTATAAAAATCGTGACTCTCTCGATAAAACTATTTTTTCATATAATAGTTAAATAGTATAAAGCATTCTCGAACATTCATAACGTCGAGTATTCTAAGCGTGCATTCAGAAATTTATTTTTAAGTGGGATCTCAATGTAATAGTAAAGATTAGAAGAAGATAGATTATTGCAGCGAGATCTTTTTATTGCTGCTTAATTAATGCGTAATCAAATTTCTTTCTTATGCAACTAATTATTTAATACATTGTAAATATACTTGTTTTGTTAGTGAAGAGACGATGGAAGACGCTAAAAGTTTTGCCGTATAAATATGTTTAAAGAAATTTTTTCTGAAATACGATAGTTGATCTTTTGCAAATTTGATTTATTATCAAGACAAACTGTTTCTACAAAATAAAAATTTATTTGTTAAGGTAACTGTAAGAAATTAATAAATAATTGGCAGATTAAACCAAACCGTTTTTGGAAAATGGAATCAGTAATCGATAACAGTAATCAATAATTAGTAGTAGTATAATAAATATTATACTCATGGTGGAGAGAGAGAGAGAGAAAGATTCCACCGTGAGTATAATGAGTATTAAAGCCATAGACTTATATAGATAGACCGGCCCCTGCCGTAAGAAACAGCGTGGGAAAGTAGACGGTGCAGGCATAACCTTACTAGAAGTCTTCTCTCTTTCTTCTAATCGCTTGGTGGGGATAGAAGTCTAGACTAGTAGGGACTAGTATAAGTAGGGAATAGGCCGTCCCCACTAGTCGATCTAAATAGCACGCGCGTAGCGCGCGTCTGTGATGTCTAGTGTCAGTAAAAAGTATGTTGTATCTTTTCTCTAAATATATATGTATATATGTATATATATATATATATTGTTGGAGATTATATCTTTTGAAATATTTTAATTCTTTGTACATATATATTATAAATATATATTTACACCTTTTTGAAATATTTACAGCTTATTTTTCCTAGCACCGTCAATATCACAAAAGGAGAAGCCTATGATTTAATGAGACCTTGGTTGGGCAACGGACTTCTGACTTCTACAGGTAAAGGCGCAATAGAATAATCACATATTTTTTTTGTACATTTCAATTTTATTAAAAATAAATTACAGCTTATTTTTGATATGTACAATATGTCACTTATATTTAGTTGAGCCGTAAGAAGACAAAACGTGTTTTTTTCCACTCTTTCCAGCACAGGTATATTGTATTTCAACAAAATTAAGAAATAATATACGTATTTCAATGTTTATGACCAAATGCATTCGTGAGCACTGATATGTAGAGCACTGATGTAGAGAAAATAAGATATCGCTATCGCTTTTATAAATTAAGCGACAATCATGTGTTTTTTCAACTGACTTTGTAGCTGTCTTTACCTTTTGCGATTTACAATATGAATATAAATCACATTTCAATGCTGTTTTAGGTAAACAGTGGTTCCACAATAGAAAACTCATCGGGCCAACGTTCCACTTTAGCATATTAGATCAATTTGCTGTGGTTCTGTCTGAAAAAGCAGAGATTCTAATAAAGTGTCTGGAAAGAGAGATAGAAAAAAAACCAGGGAATGCCGTTGATGTTTTCCCTCTTGTTGTCAATGCTGCTCTCGACATTATTTGTGGTAATGTACCATATTTCTAATTACAATATATAATATAAATTACAATATTTTTCGCGAAAGAAACGTTTGTTAACATATATTTTACACTGCAGCTAATTTTATCAGTCGTTTTATGGAGAATAAGAAAGAAAAATTGTAAATTAATAATTTGTTAACATTAATTTTGCTAAATCTGTAAATTATTTCACTACATTAACGAAAATTCCTATTATGTCACTCTTACTGTGTCATTAAAGAAATAATAAAATGCCAGGAAGAAACTATTTTATTTTAGCAATAAATTCGTGTTCTCACAAAAAAATTTATTCAGCAAGATTTTTCTATTTTATTAATAAAACAAAGATCTTATTGTAATATTGTTGTACTACTTACAAGGAATAAGTATTGAATTTAATTCTAGCATTTTAAGTGATGTAACAAAGCAGTCATTAACAATATCAATTGCTGTCTTGCAGAAACGGCAATGGGTGTGAATATACGTGCTCAAGAAACCGTAACGAAATATAATTCAACAGTGTATAGGTCAGTTCCAAAAATCTTATATTGCTATTGTTAATAAAACAGTTGAAAGTTTATTACTTATAATAGTGTTAAGAATTAACGGTGAAACTTTAATCATTAATTACATATGTAACTTACGTGTAAAATTAAATATTAATCGTATTTTCAGAGCCTCCGCGTTAGTATTAAAACGAGCGCTTACACCGTGGTATTGGTCTGATTGGTTGTACTATTCTCTGCCTGCAGGAAAAGAATATAAATCAACAATTGATATATTGCATGGGTTCACGAAAGAGGTATGCTACAGAAACCCTATAATGATATATATTTAAAAGATTAAAATTAAAATAGTGTGAGATTTTTACTAAATTTTTTATGTTATTCCGTTTAAATAAAATTTCACGTTTACGACAAACACGATAAATTCTAGGTGATAAATAAGAAAAAGGCTGAACGACAATCGCAAAACTACACAGGACTCGAAAATGAAGAGAATGATTTAGACATAGGTATGATTGTAAATTATTACAATTATACATCATGCATTATACATATTTCTATTAGCATTTAAATATTCCTTACTTAAAGAAATTGCTACATTAGGTAAGCGGAAGAGGAAAGCGTTCCTGGATCTGTTATTAGACCAGAATGCGAAAGACGACACTCCCTTGACCGATGATGAGTTGAGAGCGCAAGTCGACACGTTCATGTTTGAGGTGAAACGCCCGACATCAAAATTTACCGATTTCCTTGATATAAATTTTTCTCTTATTAACTCGGAAACGTATTTCGGAAACGTAAAAACTCTATAAGTATAAAATAATATGTAAACGATAATAGGGGCATGATACAACAGCGGTTGCGGTAACCTGGACACTCTTTCTTTTGGGCAATAATCTCGAGCACCAGGAAAAAGTTCACGAAGAACTCGAGGAGTTTTTCGGAGATTCGGAGACACCAGCCAATGTAAAAGAGCTGTCGCAATTGAAGTATCTCGACAGAGTCATAAAGGAGACTCTCCGAATATTTCCAAGTGTACCTATAATCACGAGGCGACTAACGGAAGATGTAAAAATAGGTAGGACACAATTTTACCTGGCAATTAAAAAAAGAATCTTAAAGAATTTACAAGTGTGCAATTTCATTTATAAAGCAGTTAAAATGTAATAATGCGAGAAATATGCTTTTGGTGGAATTTTTAAAAAGATTTAGTGCATAATTAATATTTTCATTATTTATTAAAAATTAAACAAATAAAAACAAAATTGAATTAAGCAATCTAAAGATCGATAACTTACAACTCGACTTACAACATTATAATCTTAAAAGTTTAACTTTTAGACCATAAAAACGTTTATATATTGACAAACATAGTCAATGTGATGTTTTATAGGTGAATGCAGTCTATATATATTAATTTATTTCTTTTATTTATTTAGATAATTATATACTTCCGAAAGGTGTCACAGTCATATTGGCAATCCTATTAGCACATCGAAATCCGAGGGTCTGGCCGGATCCAATGAAGTTCGATCCGGACCGCTTTCTTCCAGAAAACTCAAAGCATAGGAATCCGTATGCCTACGTTCCGTTCAGCGCTGGACCGAGAAACTGTATAGGCCAGAGATTCGCTCTACTCGAAGAGAAATTCGTATTGGCTGCTATTCTGAGAAAGTGGAGGGTGAAGAGCGTGAAAACGCTCGACACGATTGTGTACGGCGGCTCTCTCATTTTGAGACCAAGCGAGGAAGTACTCATGCATTTTACGCCAAAGAAATGAACAGTTCGCCAGAAAATATATGTACTTATGCTTTTTTATAATGCGATTGTTATAACTTCTATCGATTACAAAATTTAAATGTTTTTCTTATTACGTGGTATAAAATATTGTATATAAATATATATATATATAACGTAATATGCACAATATTCTTACATATGTGATTAATATCAAGAAAATCAAATGGAGGTACTGCATGGTGTAATCATATTTTTACGTAAGTAATACGAATTACGAAAGTAATGCCTTATTATTATTGCTTAACCCTACAATCTGGGATCTCGTAAACAAGGCGGAATATCTTAAGCCAACGAAACAGTTTTGAAATGCTATCCAGGCCAAACACGCACGATCTGAAATATGACGACAAACATTAATAAACATTTTTAAACCAAAACATATTAATGCTGAAAATGATATTAAAAACGAAACAATTGGCTAACGGTATAGCAAATAATTAAATTGCAATAATTATTTAACGCTTTTTGAGATGTTATTTAGATCGACTTTCGAAATCTTACAAGATTTGCAGTTCTTTTGTTGCTATAAAATGTACGTGCTGGAAACGGAATGTAATGTGCCGCATTACGATGAGGTAAACAATTAGAAACTAGTTTTAATATATATGTTTAAAAAATCACGTTTTGGTTCGCAGTAAATGGAATTTCTCGTGAATTTCTTGTTATGCGTGATTAATTTCTTATTCTTAATTTCCCCCTATTTTATTCCTTGTTTAACAATTTCTTATGTTTAATTCTTTATTGCTATATTTTATTGTTTTA
The DNA here is from genome assembly GCA_035220615.1 of Leptothorax acervorum. NCBI lineage: Eukaryota > Metazoa > Arthropoda > Insecta > Hymenoptera > Formicidae > Leptothorax > Leptothorax acervorum. The sequence goes on along the minus strand of JASTWQ010000253.1, from coordinate 22,295 downwards.
TTGTATTGTGTGCAAAGTTGCAGCTTTTATTTAAATTCTCACTCGCAGCGTACGTCTGTCTTATATGTGTAAATAAATACACAATAATTTTTTATTCTTATTATATTGTTCAATTTATGATAACAAACTTTATTCAAAAATATTTATTCGGAAGGGTGCAACAATTTAATTATACTAGATTTATTGTAGGTTTTCAGGAATTCTTGGTTGCAAATATCAAAATAATATTTATCGAAAAATTTAGAGAAATATCTCGATAAGTGAAAAAAGTTTTTAGTGTAAATTAAATTATTTCATCAAATGCTTTAGCGTGGTATTTCCGAGACGCTAAGGTTGGTAGTAATTAAGGAGTTAAATCGATGCGTGAACTTAGCGATTAGTATAATGAGAACGCGGAGCGTGAGGCGTTTCTTTGCCCAAGCCGAGATTTGTATCCAAGATTTTCGCTCGAATCAGTTTCGGCAACATCTAACTTGGACCAAAAATTAAGCTTCCAACGTCGCGGACCAAAAATGCCAACGGGTGATTTTGATCAATTCCCGTTAACTTAATCGGCGACTAACTCGTCACATGACGCTACATCATTAACATGAGTAGAGTAATTAATTTTTTCTTGTCTAATACATAGAAGAGACAACAAATCTATATATATACATATATAGCCAGAAATTTTGCTATACGTAATTCTATATCAGTTGGTATCATAACTTTGTTAACGTTGACAAAATTATTAATTTTTTTGTTGTTTGACATGCGGAAAAGAAATAGACCAGGAGCAGCGAATTTTGTAGGCAGACACTCTGCCGTGAGCAATTCTGTCGCTTCTTTTCTGACGCTTTCGAGCCGTTCCGCGTTCCGCGCGTGCGCGTGCGCGTTGCCGAAAGTCCGAATCCGAAGGACCTCAAGGACCGAAAGTGAATCTCGCGCGCGAAGGACTGTCGGCAGCGGGCAGTGTCGTCTGTCGGCGGTGTGTCGCGAATCGGGAGGACGTTCGCCGTGTCGCGGATAATCGTTGTCGCCGACATATCGCTTACGTCTCGGCATCGGTGATCTGTTTTCGCGCGTGGAAAACCAATCGTCCTTGCGTATCCCGAGGTTAGTCGTACGTCGTCGAGCTACACAATAGCGCATCCCGATGAGGTTCCTCGTCGAGCAGCGATCGAGCGGAGCGGGTGATCGTCGTCGATCATCATCAGGTACGTGCGCGCAAGTCGTAATTTTAATACCGAATGGAAAAACGCATTGAAGTTTGCACGCTTCGAAAAATTCGTAACTGTACGCGGCCGCGAGAGGGTATTGTTTAAGATTATTAAATATGATCGAAATTCCGAGTTCCGGAAGTTGCCGGGAGCTATAAAGTCGTAACTGTTAACGTGTAATATATAGATATTTTTATTTAATATACATTTTTTACGATTTATTTATACATTATCGATTTTTGTAATCGTTTTTACGATTTATACGAATAGCGTTCTGGCGTTATTTGATCATCTCCCGTTCTCCGGGAGATCCCATTTGATAATCACGATAATTTACATTTGAATTTAACAATAATCTCGGATGGCGTGAAGTAGCTGTATGGCTATCGTTATCGCGATTTTATCGGTCAAGTTTCTGCCGGCATCGGGAGGCAAACTCGACATACGGTAAAGTAACTTTATCCGGCGAGCCTCCGGCTTCTCCGCGCGTATCGTCAGGCCGGGAAACGTAAGAACAGAAATGTCAGTGCAGTGGGTAAGTGGCGGATAACCTCAATTCCGCGATTTTAAGTGTCCCACGTGCAACAGTGATATCCGAACGCGCGGATACGATGTTTCGAGCGCGTGATCTCGCTAACGTGGCCTCACGTGCCGTTGTCGTCAGAAGAAACGGCACGCGATTCATAAGCTTTCTGAAAGTGAAGGAAACGGTCCAGCGAGCGCTGAGCATCAACTCCAACGAGTTACCGTACGCGCACATTTGTCAAGTTGGCGATCCTATCCTGCGCGGTCGCGCCATGAAGATAGAACCGGAAGTTGTAAGAATGGCAGACTTTCAAAAGGTACCTATCGCAGCTCTACGTCCCTCCCATGAATTTTTCAATGTGGAAAGAGATATTGGTAAATTAACAAGCGCTGCTCTGAAAGAGAAAACTTTAACTTGGCAAGATGATTGCGAAAATTTATACGCAGACACAATTATTTAATATTCGAAAATGACACAATAATAAGCGAAAAAATTCATTTTGTAAATGTAATGTATGTAAAAAACAGAAAAGAAGGAAATCTATAATTTTTTAGGACAATCGTACGACAAAGTCGTTGTTTGCATGGAGAACACAAAAAACATTTGTGTGTATGGAAAATAATAAAAGAAGAAAAATTAATAACACGTATTATTACTATTAAAATTGTTATTAATAACGTGTATTAAAATAAATGATTATGCTCGACAATTATACCTTTTTTTAGTGTAACTATAAAGCAGCGATTGTAAATTATAAACATATTTTTTTAAAAAGCAACGCAAGAATTATTTTTGCGCCCAATTTTTTCCGCAGGATGAATTTTTAATTAATTTTATTACGTATTTTTTCATTGCGTGTTGCGGATAGTCTATTACTTTAAATAAAAAATATTACGATTCTACATAAAGCACGTAAAAAAAAAAACGGTATTACAGTACTGTTAATTATTCAGGTAATTACGCGTTTGATAAACGTTATGCGGGAATACAACGCGTATGGTTTATCTGGGCCTCAAATCGGACTCCCGTGGCAAATATTCGCTATCGAATGCACGGAGAAGAATATGAAGGGGGTCGAGAAATCTGTCAGGAAGGCTCAGGAAATGAATGTCGTTCCGATGACGATTTTTATCAACCCTGAATTAAAAGTCATAGACTATACCTCTATCACTCTTTACGAGGGATGCGAGAGCATTCGGGGATATACCGCTGCTGTGCCGAGAGCCTACGAGGTGGAAATCACGGCATTGAACGCTTCCGCTGAGCAGTTTACGTGGAGAGCACGTGGATGGTCAGCTAGGATAGCGCAACACGAATACGATCACTTACAAGTAAGAATTAAGCGAAAAGGGAAATCTCTGTAGTGCCAGAATACGAAAACTAAATAGAATAAGAACAAATTATTTACGTAGAAAGTAATCCGTTTTTTTATTTTTCAGGGAAAGCTGTACATAGAGAAAATGGATTTAAGAACATTTCACTGCACGGCTTGGCACAAAATTAACAAACACAAGGGCAAAGTGCGCTTGAGTTATTGGCCGAGAAACTGGTGGTAATATGTGCGACGCATACGAATTAATATTTATATATTGACTGAAATAAATGCACGGTTTTCACATTAAAATTAAAGCGTGCTTATTCCCTTATTTTCTCACGATGTAATATATATAATGTGCATGGAATTGATATTCCGAAAATTTTATTTAATTGTTATTAAATGTCGTTTTAAACGCTCTGTTATTTCTCTTATCACATTCACATTTCTTTTTTATAGATAAAATTTTACATGGGTAGACTTTAGACTATAACATCTACTCTTTATTGACTTTATTTATATGTATATAGAACGGTAGTAATTATATTTTTGTAGACGTCTTTTTTGATCACATTCTTATCGAAGAACATCGAATGTTGATAAGAATCGTGTCTTATCGATGACAAGATGAGCTGATTATTTCATCTTTTCCTTGAATATGTATTCCAAAAAATAAACGTATATCTAATGGAGTAAAATAATGCCGATAATAGAAATTACCTTAAGAATAGGAATCGTTTGTATCTCTCAATTTTCTCCTTCTTTCAATGGGCAATCTTTCGTGACATTAACATAATGTGCAGCTACATAAAAAATAGGATGTTTTATTTACGCATTTTCCAGAGTATAGGTACAATCATAGTAGACTATCAAATATACGGTCACAGGTACGAGGAATTATGTAGTACCGAATGAACGAAGAGAATAAATATTCCATTCGTATAAACCGCTTTTTGCGTGATTCCGTGGAATTTACACCACCTCCTTGCGTTACATTCAGTCGCTATCTTACTAGCGCAGCCTTGAATATCGTTTAATTATCTTACATTTTATTACGTTACTTATATTTCTAATGGTCTCTGATATGATAACAAATATATATTATATTAAATTAATGTACATACAGCTATAATTCTTTCATTATGTGCTTCTCGATTGCGTTTTTCGATACCTAACAAGAAAAAATAATTCTCTAATTATTTCGAATACTCAGAAATATGTGAATAATATGTCGATCTGTAAAATTTCCTCTCTTTCTCTCTCTCGCTCTCTGATTGCTCACGTTTCTGAGGAAAATTTCAAACATAATTTTTGCTCGCTTATTTTTATTTAGAACGAGCTTCACCTAGATAGAGATTCCAACAGCTAGAACAGGCTGGTACAAAAAGCGAGTTATAAATATCACAACAGTTGTGGTATGAAAAATTTCTCGGTATCGATGGTATCCTGTTTATTATTCGTGTCCGTCATTAATGTACAGAGCTGCTTTGGACCATTCAAAAAAATGAAGTGCGTTTGTATTTCCGACGCAACTTTTTCAGCCGCGCCGGTAATCCTAGCTCCTATCCAGAAATAATCATGACTTTGAATATTTCCCTAATTATGTACTTTTATTAGAGTTACGTTATTATATCATGTGTATTATGTACACCTAAATCGTATCTTAAAAAGCGTTTGTTTTCCCAGAGTATTTCTTGCTCCGACAATATCTGAAAAGGAACATGAGTTATAAAGTCATTACACACACATTTTGAGTTCATTAAACGTTGTTCCGCTTATCTTCCGTTTAGACTGAATAAATATGTGGCCATGTCAAAAAAGAAAGCACACTAAACTGAATCTTCTCTAAAATAGCATGCGCAATAGTAGATAAGAGAAAAATTATAATTTTTCAATATCAAAATATAACTTTTATCTTTAAACTTACTGAAAAGCTAAGGCCGATATTGATAGCTTTAAGTTTAAATATGAAATTGCGCATTTTATTACCAAGTTTATTTCATGAAAAAATGAAGCGATCGAACTTTCACAAATAAAAAATAACACAGCGATAAGCTTGAATTTACTGCAGATTATCTATATGTGTTCACAACCACATCTAGTGCGCATTTAATGTATTCACATAATTTACAATCTTTAATTTATTAACAAGAAGCAGTTGTCTCTGTGAAGATATATATAAAAACTCTATACATATATATATATATAAAGTTATATATATCTTCACATATGTATATATATGAAATTTTATATCTTTTATTTTACTTAGCATAAAATATATGTGAATTTTATCTTTTAATTCTTAGGCTTATTGATTGAAGAAATATCTTATTTTTAAACATAGTCTCAGATCCTTTAGTTTTCTCTCTCTTTGGGAGAGTTATTACATACGATAGGAACACGACAATTAATGCGATGGTGTTATAACGCATTACAAATCATTCCTTAGATTTCCTTAGATATTCCTTAAATTTAAACATTTTTCTAACACCGATTAATCGCGAATCTTGATGCGTCCACTTTTGAAAAACACCGCGTATTAACACTACGAAGAGGATAGATGTAGTAGATACAATTTCTTTGGTCCGTTGATTTTTTTTAATGACTATGAATGATACGCCGATAGAGATAATTCAGTGATAGTCAACATAATTACTCTTTTAAATTACATTACGTGTAATGTAATAACACAGATATCTCTTCGTGATTATAACGTTGCGCGTGACTAGAAAGAGAAACTCGATTAAAGTTCTCGAAACATAGTAATTGCATCTTTGGCCCATTATACAAGGACTAGCTTGACAGCCGGAGGGAATCGCTCCTTCCCAGGATGCTGCAAACGCAGGTGCGATCGAGCTGATCGCGGAGCCGGTTGATTGGCGGAAAGTGCCGGCATTAAAGGGGACTAGATATTTTCATATCCAGATATTTTCATATCCAGGTGTGCACTCGTTGTTGCTGAGAGTTTTCCTCATCCTGTCAGGACACGTGTCCTCTGGTCTGCGAGGTCCTCCATTTTTTGCCATGATCGCGATGATGAGTCAACAGCCGGTCGTTTCCGCTTCTCACTGATTGCAGGTGCAGCGGTATTCGCACCGTGCCTATCGAATTAGAAATAGGGCTTGTTTGCATCGATACATCGATTGCTACGTATCGTGCTATATCCAATTATACTACGGTGATTAACAGCGCCGTTCCGTCTCGCTGAGTTTAATCGTATACGGTTCGGGTGTAATTCGTGCGAGTCATCGAAATTCGTTGTCGCGTATCAAAAATCAAAACGAGGATCTAAAAGAGTGAATGTTACTTTTTATTGCGTGCAATTATTTTAAAATCAACATGTGTAAAAACTTAATTCAACTAACATAACTAAAGTGAGGTATATGTGTACTTAATTAGAATTCAATGGAATGAAAATGCTTTATGGAAAATAAAGTTCGATGAACTTTTATGAGAATATAATTGGAGATGATATTAATATTTATAATAATAATGTGGAGCAACAAAACATCATACGCAAGTAAAATGCTGTGGGAAACAACGCGCTAAAATTATATTTACTAAATGTTTCTCCCTTAACACATTTTGTTATCAAGAATTAATCCTTTCAACAGTGAATCAATAAGGAATTCTTGAAAGGTTTTGTATTCGTTAAAGAGAATTTATTCATCTTTAGATTTCATATCAAAGGTTTAATTCTTGATCTTGCAGAGAATATTTCCCGCGAGTTAACGAACAACAAACATGCAATCATAGTTTATTTTCTGCGTTTGTTTCGCGTTTATTAATTATTGCTTTCCGCTCGGGCTGCCGTATTGTGATCGATACGAAACCACGGGGTGTGAAGCGAACGGCTCGCACATTTAACGCTAAATATATTCGATTCTCACCTCGCATCGAATCTTCGTATGTATGCGCAAACAATTTTTCTATCGAATGACGGTTTTACGTCCGTATTACGGTTCCGTGTTGCATAAATAGTTTAACGCGCGTCGCGAACGCGCGAAGGATCACGAGCCGGTATCTTCGATCCGCCAAATCGAGCGTGCACATACTCGGGTGCTCGGGGAAAGTGGGAAGGGAGGATAAGATGTAAAGCTTTGCTTGGAATTTCGCGGTGATCAGTGCGAGGTGCAATTCCTGGCCGCGACAGCATTGCCGCGATCGACGTCGGCGAGGACGTCGGGGACCAAGTGGCGCAAATCTATGGATGATGTTCGCGCGTCCCCCTCGGCTGTGTCCTCGAGATGAGAGTCTGACTCGCTCCTAGGCGTTGTGGAGCCGGTGGTGCAAGTGTGCTCCGAGAAGGTGCACGTACCATTCCGCGATATTCTGGTGTGCATGTCCGGGCTACCGGTGCAGCTGTATCTGGACGTCACGGCCTCCGATCGCGACAAAGACGGCTCCGTCGTCACCCGCACCCACGGACACCAGAAGAAGAACTGGGCGAAGCCACGGCGGAATCTGCGTCGCACAAATTAAGCACGTTGGAGATCGATGGAGCATAATATCGCGAGAGAATGAGCGATTATTCCTTAAAACTGTCAAGATAAAATTATACCTTGTTGTATGGATAATTTTGAGTCGAATAATTTTCGCTTTTTACAAAGAACATGAGTTTTTGTAAAGAACATTGTCGTAGAGTATTTTGCAGATATAAATATTGCAAAGAATCAAGATTATCCAACTCAAAGCTCATCCATATGCGATGGTGATTTCAGTTTAATACTTTTACTTTTCACATCATAGATCGCAAGGTTCCGTCTTCATCTTTTTCTTACGGTATTCATGGAAGATAGAATGATTTAAATATTTTAAATCATGCATGTTGCTAAGTAACCCTGATTTTCCCAAGAGAAATATCCCGTTGTCATTCAACTCGAAGACACAATTCATGTGTCAAATATATATTTTCATTTTTACATTTTTATTTCTCGCAGAGAAGGAAGTTGAAAAATAGCATTCGTGGATCGCAGTTTTCTCATATACGGCTCATATTTTTTTCACGATACACACGGAAAAAGGAAGATCTTTTAAGAAAAGCGCGCGTTACCAGAATCTCCTGAATGTCCGGAATGAAAAGTACATATAACGCGTACATATAACGGGAAAAAGAGGCTGCATGTAATCCAATTATTATACGACTCTATCGCTGCGCCATTGTTATTATTATTCACCGTCATTACGAGATCGTGGTCCAGACGCGGAAACACAATGATACCTGCGTATCGTGTCGTATATGAATATTTATGAGACCGGAGCGTATTCTGTCGATAGCACGCGGAAAATTGAAATCCGCGCGTTTGACCCGCGATTGTCCGTATCTCGTGGCGAGGTGTCCGACGTATTACATTTCCATTTTAGTGTTTTTGACGTTGCGTTCATTCTTTTTTTTTTCACGGGCCAATAAATAGCGGCAATACCGATGTTTGTAAGGAACAAAACGTGCGTGTGACGTGTAAGAGGGGTTTGTTGGCTGAAAGGGAGGGGGGAGGGGGTTCGAGCCATGGTTCGATCGACCCTCGACAACGTTCCCATTCCGGTTCCCATTCCCATCTGCGGGCAAAGCGAAATTATTTCGATTGCTCTCCGAAGATTCGCGCTGCTTTTCTCGATGGACGTTGGTCGGTCAGCGACGTTCACCGAATCGGTGCGGCGACACACCGACACGTATGTGCTTAAAAACAACATCCCTGCGGTGTCATAGTTCGTTCTATGATGATACGAATCGCTTACTTTGCATGTATCGGAAATATCTCGGTCTGGTCGACCGCGTTTCCATTATCGTAGATATTCAGCATTCAAATTGATCGTTTGTGCAAACGCGTTAATGGCAACGATGTTACTTCCTGTTCCTGTAATAACTTCGGGCGTCACCCCCCCCCCCCATCCCTCCCCTCCGCCCTTCCGCCGAAGTATCTCTAAAGTCGGATGAGCTTATATCTTCTGTGTGCTATATTGGATTAACTCTCGTCAGTTCGTCAAACACTCTCGACGGCGAAATAAATTGCCGCGGCAATCGAGTCTGTTTAATTAAGAACATTAAAATAAAACTGCACAATAATTGCAATAAATGATTAAATTATTTTTACACGTCTTTATAGCTTTACAAAAGTGTAAAAATACATCCCATTGTTTTATCTTGATAACTTGAGAGTTAACAAATTCAATTTTTGAAAATTGTTGGAATTTATGTGTCATGCTTCAACAAATGTGAGATACCTATATATAAACGATAGTTAATTGAAACTTAAACTCTCGCGTCGAGGAACTGTGTACTTCGAGAGCGACTCGGATATTTTGCAGCGGGGATTTGTGTTTAATTTGTGTAGATCCGCTAATTAACATAGAATAATTTAAGTTAGTCCTTGCGTATCGCGATAGGCAAACTTACGAAGCGAAATACCGCGCATTACCCGAGATGTTGAAGAGGGGAAACTTTCGCGAACTCTGTTAACAAATGACGAGAGGATTCGATACTGTATCTACGTATTTGCTTATCTCACGGAGTTGGTTGAAACGGCATAAGGACCCTTAAGAAATAATTCTCGGATTACAATGCCGATGTTACGAGAAAATTTAACTTATGTTACAATATGTCAAAATTTTCATGAGACACGTTATTACGAGGAGCAAAAAGCGGTCGTTATGACGGTCGAATAGAGAAGCAAAAATCTTACCTAGTATTCATCCAACAATAAATTATGGGGTTGTACATGCTGTTGGACATTGCCAGCCAATATATTCCCAGATAGACCTCCTGGATGTACGGTTCATTTGTAATCTCTGGCAGATATGACGTCACTATGAAGTACATATGAAACGGAAGCCAGCACACTGCGAATATTACTACAACGACTATCATCATTTTTACGACCTGAAATATAAAGAAAAATTATATCAGTCAAGATATAAAGGGCCGGTCGTTTCTTCACGATTAATTTATTATAGAATTAGACTTTTTCAATAAAGAAAGCGAAGATATTGCTTCCAGTATCTTAAAAATATTATTCAGTAAAAGAAATTTACATTATGTACGTTTCATAACGATAAAACCACAAAAATGTGCCCGAAGTAGATAAACTTAAAGCCTACTGTCATAATTCATATCAAGATTTCCCCATAAGAACCGCAATCAGTTGCGTTAAATAATTAGAAGTAATAAATTAATTACTGTTTTAAATTATGTCGCTTGTACAATATTATGAGAATAATCAGTTCACATGTTTCATATTTGATTAAACTCAGGAGATTATATTCCGGTCATTTTAATATGTAAATGATCATAATTATTTTATAATATATTGTAAATGTATTATATAAATACATTATACAATGTGTAACACATGATTTTATGCAGCCAAATTGCCGATGATTTTAATGAAAACACCTGTTAGATTCGGTTCGCACATGCATCCCGCGCTGCGAATGAGGATTCCCGCGAATAACGAGGGAGGGGGGTTTCCCGTATTTAATATTCTGTAGAACGCGCGTATCGAGATAATGCGGCTAATTATTAGCGCAACGTGAAAATAAAGCTATCGATTGTTTCTACTTCACAAGTTTTGATCGGTAATTTGTAGCATGGCAATAAACGCTTCTTTGAATATGCATTTTCTGCGAAGAACTTTTACGGGTGATTAAAGCCGCGATAACAAAGTGCCTGTAAAGTGTAACATATCGATTTCCCCGTCGTTTTTGTTATTATCTCGAGATTCAATTTCGTCTTCTACCCCGCGTTATACTACGCTTTTGTCCATTCGAGGAGGGATTCTCCTTTTCGTTGAAATTAACGATCTACTCAACTTCGTACAGGTATAGTACGTAATCAGTTGAGGACAGCTTGTAGAAGACGAGGTTATTTGAGAAATAACTTAAATTGGATTTCTTGACGTAGTTACGAGCTGTACTTCATTATCTTCTTTAAGTATATAATTAAAAAGTAAATTTATATTCTCCCCGTGGGTGTGGATATGCGATTTGCATTACATGTACGATATAGATCTAGCGACTGATTCGATTACAATTTACAACAATGAATACTGCTCATCAATTCGTATTCAAAGAGACAGCTTCGATATTTCAGCGCAAACAAGCACTTTGGAAAAATCGCTTTAGCGCAGCGGACCGTGATATTCCCTCCGAATATTTATGCCCGACCTTTGGCAAGTGTTTGTAAAGCTTTGAGATACACCCAGCGCACATTTTTGTTGCTTCTATGCTACATTCTCTACGAAGTCGGATAAGAATTTGCATTTTTCTCTCTTCCTCGAAAAATCTACGATAATCGCGCCAGCGTTTTGTTCGCGGCAATGAATTTTGAGTAGCTTCGCATTGTATAATTTATTTTTCCTCTTTTCCTTCTTCTGTATTATATTATATATTCTTCCATACTATATCTTTCTTTAAATCTGCAAAACCGTTAAATAGATATATCAATAAAAAAAATTAAAAGGAATCTATTTTGCATTATTTGCGACATGCGACATGTAATATAAAATCTCTCGTCTCATTGTCAGTCTCAAAATATGTGATTGAATTGAAAAAGACTTGTCATTTTGGAATTAAGAAATGACTAATCGTTTCGTAATACGACTAACATTTAATTGTGTCTCTTTTAAGGGAAGGAATCGCAGAATCGACCATCCGGAAGACCCGAGTGCCGGAAAGGATTTGGTTGGCAGTATATTTCATCTCGCTATCGGTGCCGATTCTTCCGGTGAAGAAATTAGAAGAATTGCTCCCTCGTCGCTGCGGTTCTGAAATAACAGAAAGGACCGAGAGGGATTCGATCTTATACAATTCAACCCACGGCCGGAACGTCTATTTGCCGATTTCTTATCCGGAAGGGGAATGATGCTGCTGCTGCTGTGGCCGCTGGGTAAGTCTAATTAAGGCCAAGAGAAGTAGATTGCCCGCGCGTGTTTGGGTCCCGACGACTGGTCACATTATCCGACATCTCCTTTCTTCCCCGAAATGTCAGACTTTACCACCAGCCTCACTGTTAGTTTCTCTATTGTTCTCACGGGTTTGTGATGTCAGGCGCATTCACACGCCAGCGCGTTTGACACGATCTCAGAGACTCTGCAGAAATCTTCTTTTTACGAGATATATTGCTACAATAATGTAATCACCATAAAAGAGGCATTATTTATTGCTTATAATATCAAGCCAAATATCGCAAACATTTCATCCAAAGCATTTCGGATATTACATATATCTCCTCTATTTCCTCGACGACGAATTAATTAGACGCCATTGTTTTACCACTGCACGTTCAAAGGGACGACACAAAATTGGATTCTTATCGTTCTCGTAAACGTGCGAAGCATTAAGGCCCCCGTATTTATACTCGTATTTTTGTTGAGAAAACTTAGCAGAAACCAGTCTGATATATGGATTTAATAAAAAGATCTTGATAGTCAATTTGGTATTTGCAATCGCGATTTAATTGAAGAACTCAGTTTTTCTTAAGATACAATCTGAGTTTTATTTTGTACAAGTCAATAATCGGTTTTTAATTGAAGATAATATTAATAATTTTTAAAGCATATTATTTTATATTTTAAATAAAATATGACTAATTAAAATATATTTTTTAAAAATAAAATGACTATCGAATTATATTTTGTCTCAAGATATGAGACTTTATTCTGAGTACCTATCTCTATTATCTCTAATGCGCTTTTCGATATGTAGTTCATACGATGATTATAAATTTGTGGTCTTATAGAGTTTAAATTAATCATTTGTATAGACACGCGGAACAAAAGATACTTGATGTATAACTTTGCGAAGGTTAAAGGTTATTGCGAGAGTTGTAGGTGTACGTAAATACTGTAGACGTATTTACGCTTTAAGTTTAAGAGAGCGACACTTTGAGGAGTTTAAGTACTTTACCTAGCTGCGGGTTTATGTTTCACGCGCACCGCACTTTGCGTGAATTTAAAATTTCGCACCATAAACAGCTTTTTAAATTTTCAAGAACACTGCGCGTCTATAGTTCCTGAGAAACACCAGGAAAATATAACGGTCGTATAATGAGCTGAAGGTTTCATGTTTGGCGGTTTTGGCTTTGCTCCATTCGTATATAATGTAAATAGTGGAGCGGGCAAGTCGTGATACGTTTCGCTCCGTATATCGTCATATTACGTTTCAAGACGCGATTGCGACAGAAATGCACCAAACGATCTCACGATTGATTCTTATAATTTAAGCGATCAACTTGTAGGACTGATCGTTCTCTCATAATTGGAAACTCGAGTAAGCTTATTAAAACGAGACGGCTATTTGTCGAAGCAAATATCTTACGCAGTTTATTAATTCGAGGGAGAAAATTTATGTAGATTATTGTTTCATCGTGATTTTTTTACGGACGCGCGATAATCGTTTCTCTAAATTTCCTCTAAAACGGTCGATTCGAGATACCTTTCGCGCTTCGAAATTCGCACAACTCTCCCCTCATTTCAGAAATTTCAGATTGTAAGCGTGAAGCGACACACGAATCGCCGTATCAAACGATCGAGTTACGGAAAGCCATATTGTAATTTACATATGTATTGTCGTTCATTAGTGATTAGCTCGAGACTCAAGGTATAATATAGAAGATATACATATTTTATAACGCTTTAAATGTTTCTAACGGTCGTTTGTTGCTCGCGACGTACTGCGCGGTTATTGTTTACGCAAGGTCGCCGCGCTCTCATTCGTACGCCGAAGCTCGAGCGGGAGGGTCGTGACGCGTGTCGCTCCGCGAAAATCGTCGCATTTTAGGAGTCCAGATGCCAGTATTTTATGAAGAGAAAGAAGTATCGTCTCATTGCGCGATCTCAAGACGCGATCACGGTTGCGAATACGCCAGATTATACGCGATTAATTATCCTTATAATAATCGATTAGCTTTACGACTGATTATTCTCTGGCGATTGAAAACTTGAATAGGCATATCGGAAATATCTCGGCTGACTTGTTGATTCGAACGAGCCGAAATAGAAGGATCATAGATTATTATTACTTATTTATTTCATTCATTCTTTGCAAACGTGCGTAATTTATTCCTTCAATATTTCCTTAAACGGTTGGATCGAGATATGCCACTCTCTTGCGCTTTAAAATTCGTCGACCGAGATTTGCCCGTCGTTTCCGGATTGTTAGCGTGAAGTAATTTTCTAATTCGATCGAGTCGCCGCGCCGTGCATCGAACGCCGTATATATCGAACTCGAGTACGGAGGTTATAACGCATCGTTCATTAGCAGTTAGTTCGAGATGCGCGAAGGTATAGCTATAGAAGATACAACGCGATAATTATTTTGTAACGGTATCGATACACGTCGTTTTTCGCGACGCACCGCGCACAATTTAGTTTTATTTAGTTGTTTGTTCAAGGGCAAGATCGCCGCTCTAATTATTCGCGTGGCGAGACTCGAGACTCGAGTCGGCGGACAACGCGCGACGTTCCATCGTTAGGGTGCGATTATGTTGGAGCAGTGATAAACGATAAGAGCGGCGATAGTAAAAGAGCAGTGAGAATAATGCATTAATTTATATGAAAGTGCTTATATGAAACATATAAACAATTGTAAGTACACAATATGTAAGTGTTTATATGAAGCATATAAACAATTACATATAAATTAATGCATTTATTCTTGCTGCTTTGTTAGTATTGCCGCGCTTATCGGTTATCACTGCTCCAACTTAAACGCACCCTTATTCTTGAACCTTAATCTTACGAGAGCTTGAAAGAAAAAGATTTCTCAAAAGTTACATAATTAAAGTTATATACAATCTCGTCGAGTATTTGCTTGAAAGATAAATGTAGAATTCGATATGTGCAATAAGACGTAACCGCAGTTCTTGCTCTTTAAGAAGCGAGTCAAACGCGACCGTTCCTTGCGATTAGCGATCAGCCTGCATCGCGTACCCTCGTGTCCGCGAGAGATCGGATCTTAATGAGTCTGTGGAGTGCCGTGCAGTGTCGCGCGTAAATGTCGCCATATATTTCTTTCCGCGTTCGACAGTCAGTTCGCGCGCGATCGTAATCGAGTGTGTTTTTTTCGCAAGTGCTGTGCTGTGCGATCGTGCAACCTGAGGAATCTTTTGAGAGGAGGAGGAGGGGCGTCAGGCAACGGCGGAGCAACGTCGTGGTGAGTGTCGTTTATGATTTATATATTATTTATTGTTAGTCTTTTCCGATTTTTATTCAAACTGTTAATTCGGCCGAATGTCTTAAATGAGGATTAAAGAGAAGAAGGGATTTTATGTATGAAATCTTACGAGAGCTTGAAAGAAAAAGATTTCTCAAAAGTTACATAATAAGTTATATAATCTCGTCGAGTATTTGCTTGAAAGATAAATGTTATATAGAATTCGATATGTGCTATAATGTTTAAACATTCTGGACGTTGCTATAATTTGGATTTTTATGTCTGTGTGTTACAGATCGACGTTGTTGACTCCGTTGCTGCGCATCGTATCGGTGAGTGAACAATTTTTTTTTTATTTTATACTGACGATGAGAGGTAACGGATCTTTCGTTTTTGAAATGCATCTTTTCTCGTTGCAAGAAAATGAATAGCGCAAAATAGAATAAATGACTATCTTTACCCGTTAAACTCAAACGTAACACTATATTTAATATTTTTAGTTAAAAAACTGTTCGTCTATTTTCATTTGTCTCAAATAACGTTTCCCGAGATTGAATCTCTCATTGTCAGATAGTGACAATTCAATCATAGGCAAGTTCCGATTACGCATGCAAACTGCAGTACCGAGATCAGCGGCACGTGACTGCTCGGTATCCCGCGGCTAAAACAATAAAGGGATAGGTCAAGTACCACGCGGCTCTTACTGCAGTTAAAAAAATATATGCGCATGAGACATGCAGTTTTCCACAAACGCACATGGACCGACGTGGTTGTCACCACACGTCGTCACACACAATACAATCGCCCTCCTTCGCAATCTCGTACGCCACGCCAGTCGCGTTTCCGCCTTTCTATATACTGTCGCTAATTATGCGTGTCCCGAGAAATTTTCAAGTCAACGCCAAATATTCTTACATTGTACACGTTTCTTATAAAGATTTTTTATGAAGATTATTAGAAACATATCACGCGTTTGTAATTTATATCTACACAGTTATATTATATGCGTGATGAAAGACGAATCACAGATTCGGTTTCTTCTGTAATATATGTCCGGGAAAGTATGCAGTCATCCTTCTTGCACTCGTATCGACCGCTTCGTTGCGAATTCATTATACGTCCATTTAGGACGACCATTTTTATGTCCAATAATCACATTCCATTTATTCTCTTCTCCGCGATCACTTTACCAGATTAGATAGTATTTCAGAATTAATTGCGTTTATATCGCATATATATATATATATATATGTGTATATAGATAGACATTTTATATATTACCGTGCAAATGTTGAAGATATTTCGTTACATTTATCACTATTTCACATAATTTATCGCGTTCCATTTAAAAAGTTGCAGCTTCAACGTTTACGAGAACAAAATAAAGGCTATGGCGTTGGCCGGAAGGTAGAAACTTGTATCTAATCGTTTTTCACTCCGTTCGGAACGCAGATCACAAACGATTGTAGGCAATAAACGCTTGTAGGGAATCGATATCCGTTGCTTGTATCGTGAACGTGTTAGAGTACACGGATATTTTTCTTTGAAACAAAGGGATAGTCCCCCGGGGACCGCTCTTTTCCTCTTTTTTTCTCTCTCTTTCTCTCTTTCTCCGGCCAAAAATTAACTAAGCGTCCCGCGTCCCAACATCGTCTGTGTTACTGCCCATGCAGGAGGATAGATGAAACTTTCTCCCGCAAACTTTATTGACCAAAAGTAGTAGAGAGAGTTAAAGTCAAAGCGTTGGAAATGGAAGCCCGCGAAGGTGCAGGCCGGGAGTGAGCCAAGACTCGTCTAATTACGAATTATGGCCGGGCTTTAGGTTCGAACCGCCGTCTCTGAGGTACGTCGTAGCAGGATACTGATGGCCACGGAATATCTCGCGTACGATCTTTGGCTCCGTCGTTAAGCTCGCAAATAGTCATTAGACATCGTGTTTAAGACTAATTGAGAAGGCGTTTTTTTAGCAAACGCCTTCGCACCGTCGAGCGTAGGACCGTCACGTCGTAATCACATTTTCTTATCCAGCGCGCAACGAAGAACGCGGAAAGAGAAAAGTGGGAAAGAAATCATCAGTGACACTGAGATGCGACTTTCTTAAACGCTTGTAGACGTTTGCGAAAAATACGTGATACGCATCAAAAATATATGATACGATCATTAACTATAATTATTATCTTTAGATCAAAACTCGTACTTGTATAATCAGTCTATCTGCGTTTAAGAAATTATACGGTGTGTTATACTCAATTTCTATTATTTTTAACCATTTCTGTAGATCGCCACTCCTACTCAATATATCGTTAATTTAACTAAAACAATAATGTTAATTTAATTAAACCAATGAATTAAAAATATTATTGTTTTGTGTTAAAATAATAAATTTTGACACACACGGTAGTTAAAAATAATAAAATATTATTTAACTGAAGGTATTGGTTTTGTTCTTTAATATTTAACAATGCAGCGCGGTGAACTGCTGCTCTTAGCTATAAAGGGTCTTTGCGGTCTGCGAAAGTCGTGCGCACCCGTTCATTCATCATACAGGCAGTAAAAATTACCATAGCGCCATTAAGATAAGAAAAGACAAAGACGTATTTCGGATTTTTTGCGTGTAAGCAAGTTCCCATTGCCGCGCGGATATTATTGGAGAATCGCTGATGTTATTCATAAGGGAAGAAAATCGTGGGACCCCCCGCGGCTACTAAAACAGAGCCGATAAGCCGAGTTTACGAGGGTTGGATAAGGCCAATATTATCAGCTGCGGGATATTATCGTTTCATGCGAATCTTAATGCCGTTCGCATGCGTTTCCCCGTTGCTTCTAAATTTGATATATGTGGTATTACGCGATTATGTGGCATTGCTCGCATTTGCAATCGGACGGTAAATAGGTTTACGTCATTTATCGTAATTATCAACGCGTCGCAATCTTCCAAACACTCGCCGCGATCGGATGTAATAATACGTCTCTCTCGAAAACTCTCGCGAATAATTTGTATTTATAATTGTACTTATAAAAAAACAATCGTCGATACGTGTAGGTAAGGGATAAATAGAAGCTCGAAGATTCCGATGAGATACGAGTGACTGTGATAAAGCGCAACAACTGCGAGTAAAATGCATTACACGATCGCTATCGGTATAGCTTCCTCGCCGCGCGATGCGCTAATAATGCGTAACGCTATTTTTCAACGGATATTGCACTGATATGACGGGAATATGAAAAATAAGGCGTGACGATGCAACACTGTTGCAATAATTGCACGTCCGGTTGTAGCAAAATTTCTTTTGCAAATATGAGGTATTTATTATTTATTTGATATATCCTGCAAGGACGGTGAGGCGAAACCACATGGTTATTTGTTCCTTTCTCGCACGCGTGACGAACGAAAAACAGAAGAACGTGAACAGAATTGTCTAAAGTTCCAGCTTTGGCCGGGTTTCGGGGCGGGAAAGCGAGATAAAGAGCGTGCGCGAGATTACTTATTGTTAGTTGTATCACCTCGTGTAAATACGCTACAAGTGCAGACACAACACTGCACTTTAATTACTTAAGGGGGGATCCTGGTGTAGAGCGTCCAAAAAATCGAATTTTTTTTTTTTATTGTAATCAATAGTACACTATTCGTAGAATATATTCCTAAAGTTACAATAAAAAATTCGAAGTTTTAAAGGCCTCACAGCCATTTCTTGCGCGCAGGTATACGTGCGGGTATACGAGCGGCGAAAACTTTAAACGCGTTTTTCTCGAAACCACGTTTTTGAAATTGGCGTGCACGATAACTCAAAAACTATTTGACCAATCAAGTTGGCTCTTGTACGTACACATAGTTTATTACATTCACTAGTCGGTAAACCTCTAAAATTAATAAAATAATTAATTTAAACAATTGTTATTGCATAAATAAAGTTCACATTTTTGAGTAAAAATTGCATTTCTTGTTTTAAAGTGCCGCCATTTTGTCAATTTTCAACTTTTTTGCATTTTTTTAGGTTTACCGACAAACCATGTTTATAAACAATAAGAAATGTTTTTGTTTTTTTTTTTCAAACGTGTAAAGAAGGAGCTAGGATGCACGCCGTTTAAAACCGACGCTCTTACTTACGCCCTATAAACATATTAAATAATTTTTTTTTTAAATAAAAAAATTTTTTTACGTTGTTTAATAATAAAGTAAAACAGCCCAAAAGTTATCAAAGCGATTTATTAAATAGTTTCTTTTAAAAAAATTCCCGAAAATACCATTATTTTCAGTAGTCTACACCAGGATCCCCCCTTAAACGCCATCGAGCACAAGGGGGCGTATAACAAATTCCAACGCGAGTTTATGAAGTTTATTAACATCCGTCTCCCTTCGTTTACGAGTAAGTAGGTATTATAAGCGATGAAGTTCACTTCCTTTTCGGTCGAATATTATAGTTGATGAAAAAAGTAACTATAGAAGAGGAAGAGAGCTCTCTTTTCTTTCGTCGCTTATTAAGCGCCGCTTAAGTCGCTTAACCTAATCTGACCTTTATACTTTTCCGCTTTAAATCATCTTTCGATCGTGGAACGGTGGAACGAAAGCAATTTCAGCGTCTAAACTATGCGCGGATATTAATTCATTTTATACATACCCTGCGTTTGCTCCGAATGTTTTCGAGCTGTCTAGCTGTGGCTTCTCCGATGCTTTGCGAGCCCCACAATTCCAGGCCGACCCTGGCGTAGGTAAACGTCATGGATCCGATAGGTAAAAAGTATGTCAATATCATGAAGATAACGTTGTACCTGAAAATCAATTAAACTAGTACGCCCACTCACAAGAGCAAGTTTATGTGATGTAATATCGAGAAATGTCTGTTCTACGAAGTGCCTCAGAAATAGCGTACTTTCTTCTAGGACTCTTTGAAGAAACTATTATAGAGTCGACTTTTCTCTTCGGCTAAAGAGTATTCAAGGCGTGATCTCATTATTAAGTTGACATTGAGAATTAAAGTATCTCCGTGCTTTAAAAGCTTTAAACAGACAGAAAAGATCTTATTTTTCCAGTTAATTTCACTTTTCTTTAGCAGAAATGTAATTTAAGAATTAATTACATTACAGTCTATTAAAATCGGAAATTAGAAATAGAAATTTAAAAAGAAAAATATCTAGATTGCGCGCTAGTTTTCGTTAAGAAAATATCGATTTTATAATGATCATCATTGAGGGCAAGTATAATTCATTAATAAATTAATTATTAAATTTGTAGCAAACGCGGATGTTTCGTAATTGCGCGTATGTACGACCTAATTTGTGGTTTAACCAATCAAATTTAGTAGAATTGATGTTTCACGGAGTCACCAGATGTTATACGTGTGTAGCACTTTCGACATAAATTTACATCGGATGGCGCGAGAAGCGATGACACGTGATGCTCAAAGGGGGAATGAAAATAACGTGGTGTCGCGGTCCCGCGTGGCACGCTTTTGTTCGGGAGCATCATAGCACGTAACCGGCAATCGCTTTCAAAGCGCATGTTAAGTGCGCCGATTGAGCACCAAACGAAAATAGTATATAAGTACTGCCAATTCTCTAATACAAAATGCACCGGTTACGGTGGCTGATATTACGCAAACACGTAATTATTAGACCTAATGAACCAGCGAATGTGTGCGCGTCTGATGTTGTTTGCTGACGAAAGCGTATCGATGGCATTATCAAGTCGCAATTGGACAGGCGAGTTAAGCCGAGCTCGCGTTTCGACGCGAAAACGCGTGTGTGATCATTTACATGTCGGCGTTGGCCGGCTAATGATAATCGCGTAATTGCCGTTAACCTTTAGCAGCGGGGCATATAATGACCCGCGCGCGGTGTGTCCAGCGAAATTTATGGGGAGAGGACGGTTAAACGAATTACGCGTAATGCACGCATAAGTTATAATGCCGTCGGAGCGGAATTTGAGATAGGAGGCAAGCGAAATTTTAAAAATTTACGAGATTAAAATATTGCAGTGTGAACGATATTTTAAGAAAAGAGGAAAATGTAATCATTTTTCGCGCGGTCAATCAATTGCAATTCGCGTTGAAAGGCTAAGAGACACGGTGACTAAATTATAACGCAAAAATCTCGCGTTTTTAACGCCAGTGACAAGAGTATGCCATCCGCAATTTTTGCCGCTAATCCTATCCACGTACATTAATTACGGTAATTATGACGATCCTAAAGCGAATCCGAATGCTAACAGCTGTTAATTTCCTAACGGAGCATTTAGCTCGTCGTGACAAGGACGTTAAAGCGCACTCTGTATTAGGATTATTAACAAACGGTAATGAATTCATTAATGGATTATCGCGTTCGTCGCAATCAGATTACGAGGCGTCACAAGTTATTATACAACTGTCGAAATTCCCGGTTCCACGCGTTATATACCTACGCTTGGAAAACGCGGCGTTGATTCCGTGAACGAATAAAAACTACCAGCGCATAAATTCATCGGGTTACACTCGCGTAATTCCGATTTAGATACTTTACGCGGATTAAAGCTGTAGAGATTCGTAAAAGCTTCAATCGTCAGCGTTTAATGGTGGTGAACGAGCAAGTGCTCCAGAAGTGGAATTTTCGAGGAATGATCGATGAACGGTGCTTTTCGCCGCAATACCGATATTTATACTAAATTGCTTTCGCTGCGCTTAAGGATTACGCGAGGATTAGACGGCGTCCGGGAACGCTCGAAAGAAGGAAATGTATTCGAAAAATCTTAAGAATATTGGAGGAAAGTAAGCCAATCTTATGCGACAATACATATACCTAGATTGGCTTAAATGCGAAATCGTATCGTGGATGAAATCGTGTACGTTCTAAAAATAGATAAGTTGCCTTGAACGGTATAAGGATACATTTAGCGTGAATTGATGATGATGATTATGGTTGCCCTTGCATGAATTTGGATGATTTATTCGAGATATTTTAATTCTTTTCTCCTTCTCTGAACCTTTTACTTCTCCTATGATTAACTCTTTTTTTCCAATGACTTGATATATAAAGAATAACATAAAGATCGATAAAAATTTCATATAATTTATATATACGATATTATTAACTCATATTACTTTACCATTTATAATTATTGTAATCTTGATAACTT